>JAIXMR010000122.1:0-75009 GCA_025677835.1 Sporodiniella umbellata | reverse complement strand
AAAAAAATAGAGTGGAAAACAGAGTTTGATTGTTTTTCTAGTGCTTCTGGTACTGAAGATGCTGTCAGAGTCTATGCTGAAGCTTCTACTCGAGCTGAAACGGATGATCTTGCTTTCAAAGTAGCCCAATTGGTCTATGACAGAGCAGGTGGTGTGGGTGCTCGTCCATAAAATAAAGAGAATTTTTTTTTTGTGTATCAAAGATGATGATTTTATTGAAATATAAAGAAAATAAATAAATAGTAGATGGACGGCTCTATAATTCCCACCGTTGGACGACAGAGCTTAACCAGGTAGTGGAAGTCCAGTCGGGTAATAGGTTTTGAACGAGGGTCAAGACGCGGACGTCGCCGATGGGACGTTCTTGTTGCGCGTTTGCAAAGCTTTCTTCTTCGAGGGCGGTGAATTCAAAAGTGACCTTCCATTGGTTTTGTAAGGCGAGTGAGTGCTGATGAAGGGGGACGTTGAAGGCGAGATGAAGGGTCCAGCCATCGTTTCCGTAACCGCTGACGTGGCGTACGACGTAATGGGCCGTGTTGGGCTGAGGGATTTCATCCTGGATGCTCCAGTCGACGACATGGCCATCAAAGGCAAGCACGGTCCAGGTGTAGGTGGGGGCGAGACAGAGCAAGGTAAAGGAACGGATGCCAGTCGCGGGGTCGAAATGGTCCTTGAGTACCTTGAGTTCTGGGAAAGGACCGGGCAAGGCGGGTGCGCTGTTGAGGTGGGTATGTAGGTAAGGCAAGAGGTCGAGTCGATAACCACCGAGGAAAGCGCTGAAGGGATAGATCGAGTCCCAATCGCTTCCATGATGCGGTGCGGTACGAGGTTCTGCAGTGACGTTGAATTGCTGCTCAAGCGCTTGGACGACGGTCTGAAGGTAGGGTCCCTGATCCGCCTGAGCCAGGCCCAGGCTGATTTCACCGGACGAGAGGTTCTTGAGATGTTGAACAAAGAGGCGTTTGGGGTGAAGTGCGTCGTAAGGGAAAGCCCAGCCTGCTCCACCGAGAGAGACTGCGATCAGGATCGCGCCCTGGCCGAGACAGAGAAGCAAGATGAGTTTAGCGAGCACGGCCTGACCGAAGCGATGTACGTGAGCCAAGGAAGGCAAGAAGACCATGAAGGCGATCATGCCGTAGATCACAGCCACAATGGCATCCACCGGGGTATCGACGCCCATCCGTCCTGTCAAGGGCACAAACAGATCCACCAGAGCGTAAGCATAATCGGCATAGATAAACGAAAGCACAAGACAGCTCAGGGCATAGGTTGCGCGACTGATCTGAGGTTGATAGAGCCTGGAAGGTGCGGGTCGAAGCCAGCGCTCGTTAATCCCACAAGCCAGTAAGAGCACGCTACAGTACAACCAAAAGATATAAGAACTGGCAATACCGGTGAGGGTGGTAAGGAAGGTGCAGAGGCCAAAGAAAAACAGGAGTGACTGGAAAGTGCCGTACTCTGGATCGACATGCGATGGACCGGGGGTGAGCAGGGCGAGGTATTGGATGCCATAGGCGCCAATCAAGCCCATGGGGCTAAAGACCCAGGCGCCGTACCATTCATGTCGAAACCAGCTCATGGGGCGGTCAAGGTGGGTAAGCAAGCAGGCGATGCTGATGGGCAGCAACAGGGCAGAGACCATACTCAAGAGAACGGCCAGGATGGATTTAGCATAGGCGATCAGGATATGGGGGATGGACCGGTAAGGGGACCCGCGGTGGGTTTTACGCGTCACCCAGACAAAATAGAGAGCGACCCAGGCCACGGTCATCATCTGAAGGCGGTAGGCCGTCGACCCGTCGTACACAAAGAAATAGAGCCCTTGAAAGTCAAAAAAGACCACGTCACTCGAAGGTTGGATGTTGACCAGACTCGCGTTCTGGGCCAGGTAACGGACAATGGCCAGCGTATTTTCGCCCAGATGCTGGATCGCGCCAGGCTCGAGGTAACGCGGAAGGTCGAGGTGGGTATGGTAGAGATACGAGTTTTTGTAGATGGCCAGGTCAATCCCGGTCAGGTGACCGTACTGGACAAATTGACGAAAGTCGGTATCGGAGAGAATAAGCCCGGTCCGGAACACGTCGTTCGCCTAAACAAAGGCTCAATACGGTGTAATGGGGGGGGGAGAGGAGGGGTGACTTACCATGACCGTACCGTGAGGGTAGGGCACTTGTTTATACGCTTCCACCATCTCGCGTGAGTTGGCTTGAAATAGAATCTCTTTCCCAGTCGTGCCACACGCATCGATATTGACCACTGACCGAATCCTGCAGAGTTCTCTTAATCCACCGCTTTTTTATAGCTAACGACTTACGTGTCTTTGATCTCGTGCATGGTGATAAAAGCATGCGATGCATCCTGTAGGGATTCTTCTGCACCGTTAAATACTAGGGTGGTTTAGGCTATATATAGATATATATATATGTGTGTATACAAGCCACTTACAAAAGACAATTGAGTTTCGATAGAAAGTCCAGTCCTGTTGAGACAGTACGCGGAGGATTTCGATCATGACGGCGGTACCTGAGCCATCGTCTGTGGCTCCAGGTGAGCCCAAGGTGGTATCAAAATGGGAATTCAAAAGCACCGCGTTCTGTTCACAGGTTCTTTCCAAGGGCTGTTCAGGATCAATTGGGCACGAGAGACGAGCGATGATGTTGGTCACGTTCGTATAGGCTTTAAGAACCACTGGATAAGAAAGGGTTAGTCTGGAGGAGAAAGCGCGTGAGAGGTACTTACTCTTGTCCATAATATCAAACCGATGAGAACTGGTGCCTTGCTGTATCCAGATATCAAACTTGGGAGCGCCGGGTATACCTCTTGCAGCTTGTTGGTATTGGTGTAGGATTTGACTGATATAATCATAGGACTGTTTCTCTTCTCGCGTACCCACAATCCCTTTGCGTCCCTGTTAGAAACCAAAAAAAACCCCCCCCCCCTCTTAAGGGTCGATTGCAACCACTTACGATAACCAATCGTCTCACTTAGGTGAGTAATCACATCCATTGCGTTTTTTTCCGAGAATCGAGTGGGATGTCTGTCGATAGGAGAAGGTAGGCTGTAATGAAGCTGATAAGACAAGGCCAATCCACTCAATGTACACAGGATCATCAGCCACCAAGAAAAACCAATGTCTTTCAAAGAGCTTTCAAAAGTCTTGCCTTCTTTCTTATGGCCTGCCTTTTTTTTTGACATGAGCTTTTTTTTTTTAAAAAAAGTAGAAAGAAAATCAACCTGTCTAGGCAAAAAAAAAAAAAAAAAAAGATTTGGCTCTAAACCCAGCCGACGCTCTGAATGGGCTTGTGAAACCAGCCGGTCTCTACGTCATCTGCCAGTGGGGGGCTGACAAGAGGGGTTCTCTGGTTTGGGTGTACAAGATGACACAGTAGACAAGAGGCCAAAACAGGCAAGATGCCTAAACAAGCAAGATGAAGCGTTTGTTTATTTATTTGATTGAATGCATGAATGAAAAGAAAGACAAGAAGAAAAGCAAGGTTGAACAAGTAACCTGACCTAAAGAGGTAGGACAAAAAGCATTGATTCGCACTCAAGACGTATACGGTAGAGATACTCTTTATATTTTGTATACAGTCTATCGTCTTTCGACACCCAGACTGGATGGCCAATCCACATCAAGAAAACGACAAGGCTTTTGTTTCTTGTTTTTTTTTTTTGTTTTTTTTCATTGGTTTTCTTTGCTATTGAAACCATTGTCAAAAAAAATCAAAGTCAAAAAAAAAAAAAAAAAAAAAGATAGACAGCATTTTTTTGTGACGTAGAAAGGATGTTTACAAGATGAGTCACTTGTACTCTTTCTTACAAGAGCTGTGACACATCCTTACTAAAAAAAGGCAAATGGTAGTGAATGGCAGGAAAGACGGAGGGTAAAATTAGGTTTCCGACAGCGAAACCAAGATTTGAAGAGAGGTTATAAAAAGAGAAAGAATTTCTTTTTCTCGATTGTTATTATTATTATTATTATTATTATTATTAGATGACAAGTTTTTCATTGAAAGCCCAGAAACCCAAGCATTTTATTACCACGGCTGATTATAGTGCTGAACAACTGTTGGATCTTGTTTATCGAGCGATTCAATTCAAGGTGCAGGCTCGATCGGGAGAAAAGAGTGTGGAACGACCGTTGGAAGGGCAAACGTTGGCTTTGTTATTTTCCAAGCGATCGACACGTACACGAGTGGCTACTGAAACAGCGGTGAATTATCTTGGTAAGCGGAGAGAGAGAGAGAGAGAGAGGGGGGGGGTGAAGGGAAAAAGTGACTGAGGCCATGGATTCTTGTAGGTGGACATGCGATGTTTTTGGGAGGTCAAGACATTCAATTGGGAGTGAACGAATCTTTGCTGGATACGTCACGCGTGGTGAGTTCGATGGTGAACGGTATTATGGCGCGTGTGGGAGGGCATGAAGAGATTGAGATGTTGGCAAAAGAATCGCAAGTGCCGGTGATCAATGCGCTCTCGGACAAATACCATCCTACCCAGATTTTGGCGGACTTGATGACGTTGCATGAATATTTCTACCACAAGCAACACGGTGTGACGGAAGAGTATGGGGCGCATCAACAGCATCCCCGGGAGACGTTAAAAGGGCTCAAGGTAGCCTGGGTGGGGGATGCGAACAATATTCTGCAAGAAATCCTGGTGGCGTTTCCTAAATGTGGTATTTCAGTCGCTGCCGCTTCGCCTGCAGGCTATTGCTGCGACCCAGAGATAGTGGCGTTGGCCGAGAAAGACGCGGCGGCTACGGGAGCCACACTGGTGTTTACGACGCAACCGGAAGAAGCCATCAAGGACTGCGATGTGATTGTTACTGATACTTGGGTCAGTATGGGTCAAGAAGAGGAAAAGAAGCAACGTCTGGCGGATTTCAAAGGTTATCAAGTCACGATGGATCTCGCTCAACGGGGAGGAGCCAAGCCAGACTGGATCTTTATGCACTGCCTGCCTCGTAAACCGGAAGAGGTAGACGATCAAGTGTTTTATTCTGAACGCTCTGCGGTCTTTCCCGAGGCAGAAAACAGAAAATGGACGATTCTGGCCGTGATCGATGCCTTGATGGTCCGTGGTGCCATTTAAATCCACCAGGCTATTTCAGGTGGCGGCGATACAAAAGGGATTCTAATAAAGTATATATATATATTTATGAGCGTACAAAAACTTTGGCATAGTAAGATCTCGGCTGATCTTCCGACTGAGATCAGGATTGGTTTGAAAAGCCACAGGAACCCACGGTTGGGTGACAATCCACGCACAGATGGCGTGTTTGGTATTTATTTATACAAAAGGGCGGGAATCGAAAAGGAAAGTGGGTATGGAATGGGTGTGAAAACGAAGGACGAGGCATATACAGAACAAAGAAGGAAGGGGAAGTGTGAGGGAAGGGATAACATATTTACAATGGGTGTGGCTTTTTTTTTTTCTTTTTTTTTTTCCTTTTTTTTTTTTTTTTTTTTTTCCTTAATTTCATCATAGAGAGAGAGAGAGAGAGAATCAACATAGCAGGTTAGGGTGAAATAGGGGTTTGATCGTACAACTGTAAGACCAGACGACTGGCGAGTGACCCGGCGCTATCTTTGTGGTTGTTGGCATACAATGTGGAATTGAGAAGGAGTTTGGAAACCTGCAACAAGAAAAGGGGGATGAGAAAAAAAAAAAAAAAAAGTCTTTCGATGGCTACTCTATTACCTCTGCTTGTGTTAACGATTGCAAGTGACTGCGAACATCACCGGATCGATGGCACACATCATGAGAAATCTGATCCAGTTTCCAGTTTTGAAAGATGTGATAGGCGGAGGCCATGGCAATGCCTTTATCGCTATCCAGAAGCGTTAATAAAAGCAGGTCTTTTTTTTTTTTTTTTTTTTTTTGGTTGTATTTACCTGAGGTTGGCTTCCTGCGTAGTATAAACCCGTGTATGGTAGTCTTTGAAGGCTTCCATCGAAAAGATAGAAGAGTGCGACCCGCGTTTGGCCGGACTGAGGCCTTGAGGAAACTCGGAAGGGTAGGTGGGGGAAGCGTTGGCTGAGGCGGGTGGGGTGGTGTTTTGAAGGGAAAAGTAAGAAGCCGAGGGGGGTGGCGTGGCAGGATCGAGTTGACCTTCAGGCACAAGAGACCAGTGCTGGTTATCATTATCGATCTGTTGAAGGGGAAACAGTACGAGTTTATAACCACCATGTTCGGCCTGTTGAATATCCAACACCCATTCGTTGCTAGCCGTCGAATAGATCGTAACACCGTCCAATCGCTTTCCGTAAGAATCCACCACATCTTCACGAATGCCCCATAACTGGTTGTGGGCTTCTTCCAGAGCTTTTTCGTGATACAAACAAATCTCGGTGTCCTCAATCAATCTTAAACGCCCTTTACGAATATCCAATACCAAATCGTTGGCTTTGTTACAAATAAACTGTCCTTTCCAATACCAAAGCTGATTCGCTTCCAGTGTAGCAGCATTCACCGTCACCTGAGATCGAAGTGCATCTTGGCTTTGACCTGTCACCACCAGACCTGTAGAGACTGATTTAATATAAAAGTAGTTCATGCCCAAAGACGTTTGGATAATAATAAAAATAAAAATAAAAAATATAAAAAAAAAATGGCTGGCTTTTTATACTTTTGGAAAGCAACTTCCAAAAAAGGAAGAAATCGTTTCTGTGGTGATAAAATAATAATAATAAGAATCAAACTCATTGGTCACACCAAAATGAGTCCTCCCCGCTTTTTACTAGCATAACTGGGTCAATGCCCGCCCGCCTCACTTTATTTTCAGGTGTTTTGTCTTTCGTTCAACATGGATTGTATCAAAGGCTTGATCAACCGGAGTAGCTCTTGGCCGAGATTCATAAAGATGGCTTGATTTTTTGGGTGAGTGGCCTGGCTTTTGTTCTGGTGGACGCTTACCGGTATTGGCGGAAGTGTGGGCGACGAGATGGATCATCAGCGGATGATCGATCCATTGGATAAGCTGATAAAGATCGTAAACACTGATCATGCCCTGATGAGGCCCAAGTCCCAGCTTCGATGCCTATTTTTAACCTTTCAGTCTTTTGCATTGTCGTCTATCCTATTGGTTCCTCCAGTTACAAACTCCTCCTCTCTACCTGATTATTGGTCACAGCAAACGTAGTGGCCAGTGTCGGCTCTAATAACTCTTCTTTGGCATTTTCTGACTTGCCTTTCGAATGGCTGTGTGAAAAAAAAAAAATTTTTTTTTTTTTTTTTTTTTTTCTTTATATTTTTTCTTCTTGTTTACATTTTAACACAATCACCCCATCACGGTCGGTGACTGTGGCTAACAAAAGACCGTCGTAAAAATGTTGGCTGCACATGGCTTGGAATCGTTGCTCCATCTTGTTTTCTAATCTCGTTCTTTTTTTTTAAAAAAAAAAAAAAAAAAAAATTATAAAAAATATTAAAAAAATTTTTTTTTTTTTTTTTTTTTTTTTTTTTTTTTTTTTTTTGGCGCCTTCTTTCACGCTCCTTAATCTTCCGTGCGGGTATCGATTTGCTTTTAAATCCCCGTCTCCTTCTATTTTTATTTAAAATTTTTTTTTTTTTTTTTTTTTTTTTTTTTGCATGAATTTTCTGTAGTTTAGGAAAGAAACAAAGAAGAAAAAAAAAAAAAAAAAAGAATAAAAAATCCAATAAAAAAAAAGAATAGCAGTGAAAGGTCTAAACCAAGCCAGTCAAGCCTTCTTTTACTGTTTTTCTTCTTGGGCTTATTTCTACCTTGGCATGCCATCTGTTCTCTCTCTCTTTTTTTTCTTTGGTTCTTTTTCCGTTTTCAATGCCAGTGCTAAAAAAAGGGTAATACAAGAGCGTTGGATGATTAGAATGAAACGGGCCCCTTTTTTTTGAAAGGCCGAGAACTGTGGTTGTACCTTTTATGGGCAATGCTCCGTGAAGTCAACATGCTAGACTAAGGGGGGGAACACGAGCCAGGCTGGTACTCTCCGCAAAGGCTAGACACGGTTGAGGTATTCCCCCACTATTGTCAATAAAGGTGAGGACAAAGGGTATTCTTTTATTATAAATAGACAAGGTTAGGGCTTGGATTGGTTTTTCAGGGCGTATTCTTGACGGGATTGGTCTTGCCAGCGATGTTCTTGGGCGATGGCGTGTACTTTGAAGCCAAAGATACGAGGTTCGTAACGTTCCTTGGTTTTCTGAGGCACACATTGCCCATGCGCTTGGAATAGCATGTGAGGAAAAGAAGTACCAAAGTACGCGCCATCGATCGACGCATGCCGTGGTGATTTCGGATTGTAAATGTCCTCACAGCGGGGACAGTACAGCTTCACCGTCTTGGATTGCGCCATATCCGATAGACCGACAGGCAGTAGCGACTGCAAGTTGCAGAGCACTCGGGGACATCGACCAAACTCTGCCTTTTTGTATTTCTCAAACTAACATACTGTCAGCCTTGGTTTTTCTTTTCTTTAAACATTACCATCTTGGCCATCCCACGGCTGGTGATAATATAACGTGCATGGATCAGACCATACAGATGGCGGGCGGTGACTTCGATTTGGTCTCTCACTTTGTCGCTCAGTTTGGCTTCATCTTTCAAAAACGTTTAGAAACCCTCCAGAAGAAATCGTTGGCTTACCTAGACTGTCCGTCATCATATCCATCGCTTCTGCATAAAAATGCTTGACTTCCGCATTGAGCCCGGTGAGATTGAACCGATCCAGAATGTAATCTTCATCCACTTCACAGAAATATTCATTGCCTTTGCAATCCAAAAACCAATCGATCCAGTATTGGGCATCTTCGCTCTCAGACTCGCTCAACTCTTCCACTACAACGCCTTTAACACCACCCTCTCTTCTCTCTTTCTTTTTTCTACTTACTCTTTTGTCTCTTGCTTAAAGACCCTTCGCAATCCAGCGTGTTTCTTGAATCGCAATTAGCATCTTTCACCGCATTTGTCTGCTTACCTTTTCACTTTTTTTTGATTCTTTTGTCTGTTTGTATTCTCACAAACACAAAACGATAAAAAGAACTTGAAAATTTTAAAAGAGACTTTTTTTTTTAATTTTTCTCTTTCTCACTCTCTTTAGCAAGCCACATCTCCACCGAATCATATACACACACACCCTTTTATCCACAGAGCACCCTCTTCTTAAGCACATGCACACTGTTTTTTTTTTTTTTTTTTTTTTTTTTTTTTTTTTTTTCAATAGGCACATTGATTTTATATAGATAGAAATGAACAATCACAAAAGAATTCAAGATAGTATCCATTCTTTCAGTGAGTATCTGAATAGGTGTTGATTTCCTCAGCATCTTCTTCGTATAGGACTTCTTCTTCGTCTAACCGGACCTGCCCTCTGTCTTGTAAAGGGAATGCAAATCGATAAGGCATAAGTCGGTTGGCTCGCTGTAGACAGAAGCAAAGCCCAACGCCAAAAGCAATCAGGACTGTATACTAGGGTAGACACATAGACACACACATGTTTTATTTTTTTCAATCTTTGTCTGGTTCGTTTACCGTCAAGAATACACCTGTCCAAGTCAAATCTATTCACCCGATCGCTTTAATCCCCAAAAGAAAAACAAAATCAGGCTTACCTAGCATCACAAGAAAAAAAAAAGAAAAAAACAAAAAAAAAAAAAAAGATAAAAAGAAATGGAGAATTGTTTTTTTTTTTTTTTTTTTTTTTTTTAATGGCGTCATTTCAATGAATTTTATGCGTATTTCTATTGATTTGATGCGTGTTTCAATGATTTGATTGCCTATTTTTTTTCTAGTTTCCATTTATGAATGGCCTGACCCAGGGCATCTGTATCGGGTCGAAACACGTTGGCCTTTACTCTGTCTTTGGGTATCGGTCTATCCGGTACAGGCCCCCATCTTGAAAAAGGCCATAGAATATATCTCACTTTGGCTTGAATCAAAGCCAACGGTACCTAGACAAACAAAATAAGCACCCTCGTTGGTTTGATATCACTTACAGGTCCAAAGAGGTTGCTGTCTCTCGAATGGAAAGTCTCATCCCCTTCTATCCAACAATGACCTTGGGGAATCGCCACCTTTTCTTTCTTTCTTAGCGGTTGCACCATATCGCCAGGAAGACCAATGATTCTCTTGGTAATCAATCGGTTGGGATCCAAAGGGGAGCTTTAGCCTGACAATCAGTACACACTGGGTAGTATCGATCGATACGCTTACGTCAACATCACCACCTGGCCTCGTCTGTATTCATGGCTATGGACACTGAATCTATCCAATAATACAATATCTTTACGTAACTGATTCGAATCCGGATTGAAGGTAGGCTAGATCCTGGATCTCTTTTTAATCTCTTTCTCCCTTTTTTTTTTTTCTTTTCTTTCGCTTACGGATTACCTGCATCGATCGTCCGGTCACTTTCGAATAACTGTATCCGTGGTCCAAGAAAAATATAGCTACCGGAATCCAGGGTAAGGCAGAAACAATAGCTCCCACATAAGGATTTCCCCTGAGTCTTTGAAATACCATGTTTTTTTTTTTGGTTTTTTTAATAATAACAAAAAAAAAAAAAAAAAAGGAAGGAAATAAAAACTATACATCTGTCTCTCTCTACAGAGGGGGGGGGGTACAAGCCACAGAACGCTGGCCTCTTGCCCTATCACTCTCTAGTTGCATTTCTATATATATATATTTTTTTTACCCTTGTTTTTTCCTTTTTTTTTTCTTTATAAAAAAAAATGTCTTTTATTTTACGTCCTACGACAAAAACGATATTCAATACATGTCTTATTAAAGTAATTAGTTTCAACTCCAACATTCAATCTTTTGACTTTGCAATAACACGCCCATTGACTTTTTTTTTTTTTTTTTTTTTGACAACACCCATAGAGATCAGCTCATAAGAAAGCCAATATTCAAGTTCGAATGAACCAATATGTTGAAGGAGTTGGTAGAAAAGGTACATTTATTGAAAAAAACAAAAAGGAATCATAACCGTCGCTGTATACTAAAGAGAAAGATAGGCGAGGTTGTGGCTGTTAGAGGTAAAAGTGTGACGTGCGGATAGCAATAGGCCTTCTTAATTTCTTTTTTTCTCTCTCAAACCAAAGCGGGGTTGATGCGTAATATTCTGTATCCTACCGGAAAGGCTCGTTATGCACAAAAGGGAGAAGAGTCAGAGATAGTTGAAGTCAGAGAGATACCTGAAGAAGAAAGACGAATGTGGGAAGAAGTTGAAAGGGTAACCCCTCGCAGAACATAGATCAGTCCATTAATCTCTCTAGGGTATGGTCGATAAAGCCCAAAAGCAAGAATTGGAACAACTCCGGGCTCTCAAAGACGTGTCTGTGATTCATTTCAGTAGAGCAGTGATACCTAACAGTGAAAATACCTTTGGTTCTGTTACTTTAGATGATATCGTTTCTGAACTCAAAAAGGCTCACGATATCACTGTGGATAAAAGTGCTGTTCAAATCCATTCGGAAGGAGGTCGTATTAAATCTTTAGGTTCTCATTCAATCCTGGTTCAAATCGCTGAACAATCTCTCCAGATGACTGTCAAGGTCGATTCATTGGCTTAACGACTCTCTCTCTCTCTCTCTCTCTCCTGTATAAAAAAAAAAAAAAAAATAGATATAGAAAAACACCTTGTTCAACATCGTCTTTGATATCCCTTCTGCTTTTCTTTTTTCTTGTTTTTTTTTTTTTTTTTTTTTATCCCATGCTTTGGCTACCTTATCTCTTTAGACCAACCCTCGTCTTTTGGCCTCGGATTTGAAATCGAACCAACCTTTGAGGAATTTTACAACCTCCCGAGAAGGGTGGACCCAAGCCCATTTTGTTTTTTCGTTGGTTACCAGTCTATTCACATCTACTCAAAGAGATAATAACGCGTTCATCCAACCTTTTTTTTGGGAGGGCAGCCAAGCTACACCAGGCTGAAAATCGTTGGCTGTATTCAAAGACCTCTTCCTCCTTGATTAGGCAAGTTTCTTTCATCCACGCAACCGACGGAGATCATTGGTTGGTTGGAGGGTGACATCACAGCCAACCGTACAGCAGCTGGGATTATGTTTGGAAAATGATTGGTTACTTTTCAAGTGACGTCACGTTTAAACTAAAGTGGTGCGTCAAGCTTTCCTTTTTTTTTTTTTTTTTTTATTTAGTGATTCTTTACCTCTTTTCTCCCCTTTCATCCCAAAAGAAAAACAAACTACAATATGAGCAACCTTGGCGCACTCGATATGGCTCTTGACGATGTCATCTCTCAAAACCGTAAACGTAACTCTAACCTTCGTAACGACAATAACAACAGAGCCGGTGGAATCAACAAACGTCGTTCAGATGCTCGTTCATCATCTTCGGTATGTTAATCAACTTCTTTTTATTTGTCCTTTATATGTGCTTCCGCTTTCCCCCTACTCTCTTTCTCCCTTTCTTGTGGTGCGGCTGGCTCTCTCTCTCTCTCCCTTTTTTTATATTTAAAAGAAGGCGTGTTCTCTCTCTATTTTTAGAGCAATTTTAAGGGAGCAAAAAAAAAAAAAAAAAGGCGTTGTAAGAGAAAGATAGCCCCAGCAGTAGTCAACCAAGGAAAAAAAAAAAAAAAAAAAAGAGAACGAACAGAACAAAGTGAAGTATACACTACCGCAGATAATCACTTTGAAAAGCATGGATGGATTCTGGAACTTGGATTTCTGGTCTCCCTCTCTCTCTCTCTCTCTCTTTTTTTCAAGCCTATCTTTTCCCCTCCAAAAAATACCCTTGATTTCTCTTTTCACGTATTGCTCCCTTTATACACCCATCCATATACATATATTGTTATATGTATATCCATACGCACACACATATATTTTTTAGTATTATTATTTCTATTGTCAAAAGTATTCCTAATCATCTCCATCGTTGCTTTTATCAAAAAAAAAAAAAAAAAAAAGCCCTACAACAGACCCAGACGTAACACACACAACAACAACAACAACAACCGAAACAACAATAACAACAACAACAATGCTAGATCTGCTCCTCGTAGTAGTAACAATAGCTTGGTTGTATCCAACTTGCATTATAACGTGACTGAAAAGGATCTTTACGTAAGTGCTTGTTTTGCCTTGTTTGGCCGTAAACTTATTTTTCTCTCTTTAGGATCTCTTTGGTCAGATTGGTAGCTTGAAAAGAGCTTTCCTTCATATTGGCCCTAGTGGCAAGTCTTCCGGTATTGCTGATGTCGTGTTTGTCAATGCCAACGATGCTGAGCGTGCTCGCGTGACATACAACAATGTTCAATTGGATGGTATAGTGATTTAATTCAAGCTTCTTATAATGAACAACTACCCTAATACTTATCAACCGCAAACTCTCTCTCTCTCTCTCTCTTTCTCTCTCTCTCTCTCTCTCTCTCTCTCTCTCTCTCTCTCTCTCCAGGTCGTCCTATGCGCATTGCCGCTGCTTCTATTATCGCTGTTGCTCCTACATCTGCTCCCAGATCGCGCAACAACAACAACAACAACAGCAACAATAATCAGGGTCGTCGCCCCATGCGTGGAGGCAGAAGAGACAACCGATCCAAGCCTAGTCAGCAAGACCTCGATGCTGATATGGATTCCTACATGGGCGTCAATAACGAAGACACCCAAATGAATTAACCCTCTTTTTCTCCTTTCCTCTCAATAAAATACATCCATCGATTCACATCAATTTTTTCCTCTGATTGAAACATAAGCCACAGCTCCCATTCTACACTTGGCCATGCGTTGTCTATTGAGTTTGTAAATTTGGCTTGTTTTCAAGACAGTCAGGGTGACTTGAGAGTACCAAAGAGCAAGGTATAGACACAAGACACCACGTGGTAGGCTGATCTTCATTGGGTTATGGTAACTAAATTGATAACCATTGATTCTTTATAATCCATTCAACATAGCCTAACGTGTTTCTTCACCATGGCTCGTCCAAAGTCTTTCTCTTTCCTGTCTATTCAGAAAAGGTGGTGTAGAACAAGTCTTTGGTTTCTCTTTCATCCAGTTTTTTTTTTTTTTTTTTTTTTTTTTTTTTTTTTTCCTATTCAAGTTTTGTTCAACTCCAAGACTATTTAAAGAGATATCTTATTTTCGGGGTTTCTTTTCTTTTTTTTTTTTTTTTTTTCTCTTACACAAACAAAAGAAAATGCCAGAAGAACAAAAGAAAGATAAAAAAGAAAAGAAGAAAGAAAAAAAAGAAAAGAAGGAGAAGGCAGAAAAGGATCAGGCGGCTTTAGAAGAGGAACGGTTTAAGCCTGTAGCCAATCCTGCCTATAATCCTCTGCCTGCAAGTGAAGAGGAGGGATGGACAGTCAGCTCCAGTCGGTCCAGCTTACCTCTCTCTGTCTCTTCTCAAAACCTGACACCAGCAGAGCTTCAAGGGTTTGCTGCCGAAAAGTTTGTGCCGAGTTCAGGCTATGCTCACTTGGATCCCTCTCAGCACAAGAACGCCCATTCTGCATTTGAAAGACTACAACAGGTTGTCAGAGAAACACAGCAACAAAACCCTTCTAAACCACCCTCGATCCAGCCACTGCCAAAGCTGACACCACCCAACAAGCAACCTGTCCCTACGCCATCGCCCGCTCGTCCCACCATGCCCGTATCGTCCTTTGGTACGCCCCCTATCCGTGCCAACCCATCAGCCACTGGGCCCCACGAGAGACCACCCCATACGTTACCACCAGAATCGCCAAAGCAACAAGTATCAGGTGAGCACTATAGAGTCTCCCCTTCAAGACCGCCACAACCTCAGCTTCCTCCTCATCATATCCGACCTCAACCCTCTTCCTATCGACCTCAGCAAAGACCGATACATTCACAGCCATTGCCAAGACATCCCACACCGCAACAACCACGACCCCCTCCTTTCGTTCAGCGTCTAGAAGACGGGATGAGGGTAATGCATCACGGTAAGCCCAAAAAAAAAAAACAAAAACTTGACTTTACAGCATCGTTTGAACCCAAAAGTTTCTTTGGATCATCTAGCGCGTGCTATCTGGAGTTACAATGCAAAGGTAAAATAAGCGTCTTGGTGAGATTCAATCGATTGATATCATCCGTGTAATATACATATATATATATATATATATATATAAATAGATTGCTTCCGAATTGACATTTGCAGCAAATGAATATTTTGGTGTGATCAACAAACAACCCGATGGTTGGTGGTATGTGGAACTCTTAAACCCCCAACGAAGAAGGCGGGGTCTTGTGCCAGGGAATTATATGGCTCCACTTTAATAGATCAATATACATACTTGTATAGATAAAAATAGATAGATAGATAGCTATTGATATATTACAAACAATCACTTTTACATACATTTCTCTCTTTTTTCTTTTTTCTTGCATAGATTCTTTTTCTCTCAATAAAAACCAAAAAAAAAAAAAAAAAAAAAAAAAAAACATTGATAAACACACTCATCTTGTGTCTGTTTATTAGTTTTTTTTTCTATATATATATATATATATATATATATTGGGTGATCTATTGTATACATTTGTATCTATGTCTATCTATTAGGGAGAGTTTTTTTTTTTTGGTTTAAAAAAATAATAACAATATAAAAATAGAAGTGAATTAACTACTGAAAACAATTCTAGTGGACTCTTGGTCCACGCAGTCTAGATCTCTCTTTAAGAAACTTTGAGAAGGCTATAAAAAAAAGGGTGAGTGGTTTTTTGTTTTGATGAAGCTTGATTTACATCTTCTAAAGAATTCTGGGCGTGTAGCTGTTAGGTAGAGAGAATAGGATCTTGTCTGGCCATCATCCAATTCAACATTTCTTAATATAGGGTAAGCCTCAGCAGGGTTAATCATAGCATAATTGAGGTAAAGAACGCCCGACCATGGATTGTCGACTGTAGGTGCCACATCTTGAAGCTTCTGCTCCCATTCTTGACTTACAAATTCATGCGTTCGAATATAATATCCTAGCATGGGCGTCATGGGCAGCTGTTGAATACCATGGATATACTCGAGATATCTTCCAAAATAGGTCGTCTTGTAACCGTGAGCCCTCTCCTCTTTTTTTTTTTTTTTTTTTTTACTTACATAATCAACTTTTTGTTCAAAGTAGATTCCAGACACTTTGTTTTTTACCATCTCTCGCGGTCTGTTCTTATTGTCATCCAACATCAAAAAGTACTCGTACGTTGTTCTTTTTGTCACTGCCAACTGCAAATCGGCCATTTTGACCAACTCTTCGTTCTTGGTGGCCAAACCCCAAAGTTTCATTCCCCAATAAAAGTTAACAGACTACAAACGACAAGTTAAAGATCACCCTCCTACATTCAGTGTAGGTGTGTTTATACCTCGGGTACAGACTCTTGATCGCGGCCATCTAAGGCACCATCTACTTTGATACCCCCTGCCCAACTATGACCAGCGAACCAGTCCCAGCTTCTGTATTGAGCAAAGTAAGGGTCGTCTTCTTTTTGACAATTGACATCTTGAATTAATGCTTCTGTCCACTCCTTGATTTCTTCAGACCGCCACAAAGGGTCTAAATAATGCACAATCGCAGCTAGAGGTAGAGAGTTTGAGTGATCCTACTCTCGCTCGTTTTTTATAGGTACCTGTGACAATAAAGTAGCCTTGATGATAGTGATGATCATTATAGTAGGAATGGCCAAAGGCTGCGTCTTTATCACCACTACCGCCCATTTCTTTGGGAAGACCCAGACTGGAAACGATACCTTTGTAAAGTCCATCGTATCTATACGAATCCTCCTGTCTGTTTTCCAAGAACGGCAAGAGAGCTGCCTTGATTTTATCAAGAGACTCTTGAGCCAGTTCTTTGTTTTTCAAGTGGGTTTCTTCTGGTTTGTTGAGCAATAAGGCCAACATGGCTAGTTTTTGTAGGCCTTTTCCAGAGAAATAGTTGCCTCCTCGTGTGGTTTCCTGTGTGTAATTCATCTTGAGATCACTTACAAGGGCATCCATAATCTCGTTACGTGTAGTAGCTTCGGGTGCTGGATTAGGTGGGAACCAACTAATATTGTTCAGGTCCTTTTCCAGTAAAGTCCATGAGTTTCCAACAACAGCATTCATCTGTCCTTTGGAAGACGAAAGCAGTTTAAGTCGGGTACGTTTGATTTCGCCATTTCGGACAAAAGTCTTCATATGATGGGGGTAGGCGTAGGTCAATAATGGTTTTGAAGTATCCCCTCCGACTTTCCAATGAATCGTATAGGTATTTCTGTTTTGGTCCATGTCAATTTCAATGTTAGTGTCACTGTCGGTATGTGTGTGTGTGTTTATTTACCTTTCAAGATCTGTCTCGATCTCACCGCCTGTGGCATAAACTCCTTTACTGGCATCCAGAATCTTTTCCGCTTCGGCATTTGGAAGCTTGGCTACCTGGATCAACCCATGATACTTTTCAGTGGCTACCAGATTGTTGTGATCCACGGTTTTTAGCGTTAAAGGTTTATCTCCCAAGACATAAATCAAAAAAGTGCTTTCAGGATTATCATTAAAAGACACTTTGAATTTTTTCCCAGTAAATGTATTCTGATCTTCGACTTTTTGGTCGTTTATTTTCATAATTGCATGCTGGGTAAAGAACTGAGGAGTGAGATCGCTGTATTTGGCTGATACAAAGGGCATGCCTCTGGAAATAGGGAATTCGATACTTCCTTCGGGTGTAGATAGTTCAATGTTGGCACCGAAAAGATCCCATTGAGTGATTTTGGTTTCTGGTATTTGGTCTTTCCATTCAGATGAAGTCAACCTGAGGTCGACCACTACACCATTCACAAAGTAGCCAGCAGCTACTTCAGGCACATTATTTGTACTTTGATAAGCTCCTACAACCTAAACAACAGTAAAAAAAAAAAAAAAAAAGAGGTGTTAAAGCTAGTAACTATAACTACACCAGCTTACTTTTGTTGAGGGTTGGGAGATAGACAGGCCTGGATTCCCATCAAATCCATCCAAAAGTCTCAATATATACGGATCTGTTGTTGTAGGCGCCAAGTTTTGAATGCTTGGATAAAACAAGTTACTGAGCCATGAATTAGTTGGAACCACCTTATTAAATTTAGGATCGGCGTATGCAGGCGGATAAGGATGTGTGATACGAGGAAAGACCTCGGAGGGTGATTCGTCAGTAAACATATGTGTCAATAACTGCCGAATTTCCGTAAGGTTGTTTTTGTGGAGATCAGAAGCACTGACTGAATAACAGCAGATGAAGAAAATAAAAGAAACTATGGTATGCAACATATCCACAACTTGAAAAAAATAAAGTATCAATACAGTAAAAAAAAAAGGAAGGAAAAAAAAAAAAAAAAAGAAATAACATTGTTTTCTAGTTTCAAAAAACTATCTGCTCTTTACATTCTCCATCATTAGGATTGAAATAGTATAATACTATAACTGTCATTCTTCAAGCTGTCTCAAACCTACAACGAGACAAATGCGATTAAAATCGACATTACTCAGTGATAGGTGCTTAGGAAAAAAAAAAAAAAAAAAAAAAACGAAGCTGGCAGCCTGATTGAAAAGATCCGCATAAATGGATAAAAAGATGAATCCCGTTTTGCTATGTGTTTAAACGTTATGTTCTAAGGTGAGCTTTTGTCCATGACACCTGAACTAGGAATGATTTTAATTGTAACTTTTTGCTCTTTTTTTTTTTTTTTTCCGTTATTGTATGGATCTAAGTGCCACTCCGTTGTCTACAAAATATCTTTTAAGGAAGCATTTGCTGATCCACGCTTTTTCGCTTGTGGTGTATCGTCGGAGGGTTTCCATCCAATCTAGAGAATCGATTAGCATGGCTGAATAAATCAAGTAGAGTATAGCTGGTTACCAAGTATATAATTTGAAAAGTTGCGGGAATTGTACCATCAGGATTACCATGTAATTCTACGATAAGAATCGAAATAAATTATTTTCGTCCCGTGTATTAAAAATGTTCTCTTATATACCTTTGTATATGGAAGCAGCAGAAAGAAGCGTATCTCTCTTTAGAAATGGTCGTCTGGATGAATGCATTGGTTAGTTTAGTGATTAGTAGGCAGTAACTCTCTCTATACCTTGTGATTACTGCATTGCTCTCGCCCATAGCCTTTAAATCTTCCATCAACTCAAATATACTAGGATAGTTGACTTGGATTTCGTCTACATCAACAGTCGGTAGCGAAAATCCTGCACGAGTCAATAGTCTAGACATGTCACTGGAGTCTATCACTGTCTTTAGTTTTCAGTATTTAAAAGAACTTGTTCACTGTACCTGCCATAGGTGAAACGCGTGGCGAGACACCACTCTCTCTTTCCATTTCGGCTAGTTGGAGTGAGGTTCTCAGCTCAAACAACGTATCTCCTCCAAACATGGCACCAAGAAAAACCCCATCAGGTTTAAGGGAATTCTTGATCTGTATCAAAGTACCAGGTAGATCGTTCACCCAGTTCAATGACAGACTACTTACAACTGTATCTAAGGAGTTTTCTGAAAAGGGCAAAGTTTCTTCATCCACCTGCAGCCTTTCAACAGGTACTATTTTAACTTTAGCTCCTTTTTTTATTTTTTTTTGCTCTTGTCAATACCTTCGTATTTGATATCTTCATCCCTATAAAGTGACTTTTCTGTTTGTTGTCAATCAAAGGTTTCTCTCTTTTTTTTTATGTTTTACCAGACATATCGCACATAATCAGTTTTTTCATCATATCTGGAGTTGCGTGTTTAGCTATATGTCCGCACCCAGAACCAAGATCAACCACAGTGCCTAATTCTCTTTTGATGTCCTATATTCGATTAAAAAGAAATAAGTCTTTTGATTTTACACGACAGATAGATCTCACCAAGAATCTATCTGCAACTCTTGCGGCAATCTCATCTTTAAGATAATCGACCGTCCTGCTGTTTTCGACATTCAGAGCTGCTCGATCTTTCTGTAGTCGCTTTGCATATCTATCAAAAACGTGGAAAGACGATGGCGCAGAAGAGTAAAGTCTTTTTAACAAATGCCGTTGTTCGAGTGCTCTTCTAAACATGAGGCTAGTCATTTTTTTTTTTTATTTTTTTTTTTTTAAAAAAAAAAGCTTTGTCTGATACTAAAAAGTACTGCTTTATTCACTTTTGAAAGACTTTATCCAATAAAGGTAATGGGTCAATGTTCTTGAGCTTACAAGCGTACCTAAAGCCTTTTTTTACTTCAGTTATTCGCCTACTTTTTCTGGTTTTTTTTGCTTTTGCCAACATTGCTATATCAAGCTCCGTGGTTCCAAAAGGTTCAATGTCGGATTTGTCTATCCAGCCCCTACAAAAAAAAAAAAAAAAAATTTAAGCGCTATAAAATTTGCAAAATCACTTACCATGTATGCATATCGCTCACAGAAAAGAACTTGACAAGTACATAATCGTTCACTTCTGAAGCCAAAACATTGTCAGGAATAGTCTTTCGTTTTTTCGTCTCAACAATCTAGAACAGTGTATCATTAGTTTGTCTACCATATCTATACCTATATGTGTTAGATTTACCTCGGCTGGATGAGCAGGAAATCCTGGCACTCTAGCCCAAACGATTTCTTTGTCTTTGTAGTTTAGTTTTGTGGACACTGTTCTTTTTGTGATATCGGATGCCGCCTGTTCATTAGGATCAAATATAGCTTTTCGCTTAAGGATGTTTAAATCTTTTGTCTTCTTTTCTGGTAAAGCTCGAGGAGCCGCTCGCGAACGCAGCAGCCGTTTACTTCGTTCAGTTTTGCTTCTAGTAAGGCGGTTTGCAGAAAAACTATGATGGATGTTTGGAGTCTTGAGATGCCCTGGTATTTCTTGCAAAAGACTTGTAAGCGTTCTATTTTTTTTTGGTACATGGTTGCTGCTCTTTATTGAAGCTTTACGCTTTACAGCAATCTTTTGTTTTATATCGTTTGACGACTTATAGGGGGGTATATCTATAGGGCTCTTGTTGGATACAGTTTCGTTTTCTCGAATTAACGAACAAAGTGATTCATCTTCAGCCGCTGTCTCTGTGACACCTTTTTTGTCTAAACTTTTGGACGCCCTATACTTTTCCAATATGGTTTTTTCAGAGTAGCCTTCTATACATTTTGTTGTCTCCTGCGAAGTATAGACTTTTTCACTTCCTGTTTTAAATATGTCTGAATCCAGTGGTACATCCAAAAATCCTGTTCCGGGAGTAACGTTCAGTGCATCATAGGATTCTCGTGCTTTTGTCATAATTTCAAAAGATGCTTTTTTTAAGCGTTGGGCTAGCTTGTAATAAGTGGTATCCGATCTGTTGTATAGCATACAGTTTTTCCATATCAACGACACATCATACTGGATAAAGTTAGTTTTTTTTTTCAACCCTGTTAGAAATAGACAGTATACCTCGAAATCAGTAAAGTTTTTGTATAGGTGAGAGTCTATGTTGCTCGATATTTCTGAAAAAGAGATAGGCTCTTTGATCAGTGTATGATAATCAGGCGCAATGTCCTCTGTAACAGGGTATCTAAATATGTTGTTTTTGTCCAGACTAAATCAATAGTGTAAGTAAGTTTAGAGTCAAAGTATCAGTTAGCGCTTTACTCAGAAATCTGGCGAAGTGTGGGGGTAATAATGTATTCTAGTGGAAACAGAATCAGTTCCAGATAGGCTTTTTGCTTCCGAGATCTTTCGAGCTTATGCTTTTCTCTTTTTTGAACTTGTTCAGTCAAAATTCTAACTTTTTCCAAATCAGAACGCAGGCTCATCAAAGACTTGTAATATTGAGTTAGCAATATGCCTGACTTTATGTATTGGTTTAATATTAATACTTACAGATGCTTTTTGAGCAGTTTCTACTTCTGACTCTTTTAATTGAGATGCTGAAGCAGTCCAAGGCTGTATATAGTTAGTTATCTAGTTCTCTTTCCTTGCCTTATGTATATAAAAAATAAAGTGTGTTACTTCTAAGTGGAGGCGTTTGAGTAAAGGAGCTCCTCTTTTAGATTCTCGTTTTAGAGACCAGTATTTGCAGATGACCTTAATCAGCGCTGATTTCTTGCGTAAATGAGATTCCCGAACACTTTTCAAACTTTCCAAGTTACGTATAATGTAGTTTGGTGCTACAGGCGCTCCGGCTGAATAATGATGTTGATGGGCTCGAGCAGCTTTAGATCTAGACAAAATTTGAGTAATAGAGTCCTGTCGCATTCTTTTCTTTTTCTTTTTCTTTTCATCTTCTAGGGAACATTCATCGTTATCTACACCTAACTCTTCATCAACATATCTTCTGTGTGGCACTTTGTTTCCTTTTCTGTTTTTTGTATTCATAAACCATTTTTGAGCTGCCATTATGCTTTTATCGACATCGATCTTTTCTTTGTATTCTTTAGGTGTATGTTTGTCACAATGTGCTTTTAAGGCTACATCTTCAGAGTGACTATTAGGCGGTTTCATCTTCATGTAAAGACGAGCCCATCGTGCGCATGTAACATGAAAGGCAGTAAAGCAATGTTTATTATCGCATTGAATACATGCACCTTGCCGGCGACGACAAATGTAGCAGGTCAACTTCCATCTACTTTTGGGTACACTTGCAATACTGTCAATGGGCTCCATATATACGCTGTTTCCCAATATAACCTCCGGTATCCATATGGCACACAGGAGGTGTCCCCATTGATTTGTACTCGTTTGCTTAAAGGCGCCACCTTCTGTTGGACAAAATATACACGATACTGGCTTGTCGGGAGAAACCATACATTTCCTACAAAGCCACTGGCCCTCTGGAATATAAGGAACACCATAACAATCTTGATGGACTGCTAAATTACATCCATCGCAAAATACAATGGCATTACTGCTTTCGCACTCTCCGTCGTCACATATTGCACACTTTGAATCTTCTGGAAATCCCATTTCTTCATTTGTCCTTTTGGGTAAATTTTTTATCTAAAATGGAGGAACTGCATAAATAAATAAATAAAAACAAAGAAAGACAAAGGCCTTACAAGATCAAACCATTCCTTCTCTAGTTGATCCATAATATTTTCAAATAAATCCGCATTTACTTCTCCCAAATTTTCTTTCTTTCTCTCAGTGTTTAGTACGAGAAGCCACATTTTGTCTTTTTTTTTTTTTTAGGTTACGTTCTAGATAGTTGGAATGGTGATTATAGTTACCTTGTTCATCCATATCGTATTCTATTGTATTGAGTAATTGAACTTCTGAAGGCTCTAACAAAAGGTTTCATATCTATATGTAAGAACCTCTAGAAACAGTAAAACTGAATATCCTACCTGTATATCGAATATAGTAATTTTCAGGTCTTTGAAATGTTGACAATGAATCATTTTTAATGTTATTAAGCGGATCTTTTTGAAAGGATGGTACAGGTAATTTTGATTGTCGCGAATCAATTGGAGCCGTACTTTTCAGAGGCATTTTACTTTTTGATGCTGTTTTACATTCATCTAAAATGGGCGATTTTAAAGGATCGGGCTTTTCTGCCTCATAAGGTGATGGAGAATTGAAGACAACCGATAAAGGCTTTCTGATGTCGAGATCAGGATAGAAGTCCTTATAGGAACACTCCTCTCTCGGTTTATTTTCTAATGAGTGTGTCTCTTTTTGATGCAATCTTCTCTTTTGTTCCTCCAATTGCTGCTGTAACCGAAGCAGCTTTCTCTCTTGCTGCTTTAGCAGTTTAATGGTGTCCACAGGATATTTTCTAGGCCTTCCTCTTTTAATAAAGTTCGCTTGTGCCGTATCGGCGTGTTCTGAAGACATATTTATTAAAAACAGAATTTCTTTCACAAGGAGCTTTTTTAATTCATACCGCCTATTTGTTACACAATCCAAAAAGGTCAACAGTTTCCGACGTACTAATTTAAATTCCGACATGCGCGACTTTGTGATTCATATCAAGAGGGGAATGACTGGGAGGTCCACAATGCTAACAAAAGAGAGACAAACAGCTTATGAAAAAAAAAACTCATTAAAAAATTGGTCAAGAAATTGATGAAAAAGCATCAAATCCTCAAAAGTTTGGTCTGTACACACAATACTTTATAGCCAATCTAGGTTTTCATACCTTTCAAAAGACAAAATCACGGAAATTTGTTTATTATGTATACATGGACTATATATATGTTTGTTTTTACAATGATATTTAAATTATATTCGGTCTAACAAAAAGCAGCAGCAGCAATTGCCCTAGGTCCGGAACGTCCAACAAAACCAATATATTGTAAGTCAACATTGCTACTACCTGATACACCTCCTTTGCAATTTGCTGTGAGTAACTTAACCAAAACATATTTGGCTGGCCTAAAAAAGGATTAGATGTGGTTTTTTTTTTGGTATTCATAAAAACTGACTTATCAGACAATGGAATCATATCTTTTTGCGAGTTAATGCTATTTAGCTCGAAAAATCCGGCTGGACATAAACTATCTATGGTTTCCCTATTCAAAATATAGTCTTCATACAACTCTTTGGTGAAAGAGTCAAAGCTTCTTGTTGCTAAATAATTTTATTGGATAAAATTTTCAACAATTTATTTATCACTTACATTCAATAGATATTTCCTCATGCGAAACAAAGATAAGGCCGCTTGAACCTATATAATCAATGTCATTATTACTGTTATTATTATTTATAGTTTACAAGGCCAACTGTATCCTCGCTCTGGAGATTTGAATATAACTTGAGAAAGTGAGCATATTGTATCAGAGCTACACCCGGTTTCTGAATATCCTGCGTACTTAAGCAAAATATTAATGACACCACCTCTCAAAGAACTAGAAAGAATAGTTTACAAACGGATACACGGCCGAAAGCTCTTGTTTACCAGTATACGGTGTCGTCGTTACGTAAAATATTCTGCACTTTGTGCTTAAGACTACTTATATCAAATCAGTATACAATGTGTTTTTACTAGCTTTTATGTGTATACCTTATATGTGATCCGTCATGCAATAGGACTTCAAATTTCAGCAGCCTTTCGCCGTTTTTAAAATTGCTTGGGTCACACACCTTCCCTCTAAGAAAGCGAGGTATTCCCAATGACTGTCTCACCTGGCTGTTTGGTATGGGATTATTGATTCGCACATGGCTAATACGGCCATCGTCTGTTTGAATATAATCAAAAGAAGAACTAGATTCCGTACGGTTGAGTTGGCTGGACGTCTCTACTGTATTTGTTTCGATATTATCGACTGAAGAGCTACCCCGTGCTGCTTCAAGGTAGCTTCTCCAGCGATCTGAAGGCGATGGTGGGTGAAAATTATCAGCGAGATGAAGGCTGTTACCCAATCTTCTATTACCGCGGTTTTGGGATGTTTGCTGTGTACTAAACCCATTGATCAAAGCAGAGGGGGATGTAGTATGGATGTCATCAATGTCAAAGTCATCACGATCAGCTTCAGTTCCGGTAACACTGAATGCTTGGGAAGGCATCATATCTTCAGCAGTTGGGAATTCAAGTCTTTCAGCGCCTTCAATGCCATGTTCCGGATTCATAGTATAGAAAAGTGAAGAAAAAAAGAAAAGAGTACTGTCGAAAAACTTAATTTCAATTTATCCGTGCTGTTTCAATTGTCATAAGTTTATGTTTCAATTTAAGCTACATACAGGGCTTTATCTTCAACTAAAATGAATGCAAAGCTGTCTAAAAAATTGTTGTATAACACATGGATTAACTTGTATCCAGATTTTATCTCTCGTTTGAATATAATGTACTACTTTTGTACATTTCGGTAGAATTTTCTTGAGTAAAACCCACTTTCCAACTCTCTTGTACTTTTTTCGACCTGAATCCAAAGCTTTTTCGTTAAATACCGTTTTCAAACTTATCTGTTATTTTTTATTGACTTTTTTTTTTAGTTGTTTAGCAAAACTCTCTTTCTATTGTCAATGGATTTTTTTTATAAAGGAATAGCAATTGTATATGTATAATGATATCTAATCCTTTGAAGCAGAAATACATTGACTAGAGGTTTAGAGGATTAAACGTTTATAATAGTAATACTGATGTATCGATTCTAAATAAAAGTGCGTTCTGAGAAATACCTTCCACAGACCACATAAATAGTTAGCATCGTATTTTAAGAATGAAAAGTTCTATCTATGTATCAAGTCAGCAATTATAATAAACGGATACATCCATATTTAGTGATTTGGAGCGGTAATAGCTCATACTATTTTCAACTACTATATGAAAAAGCTATTGTCGCATTTTCGGGTCATATGTGTGGTTCAAGAAGCTCAATATCAGGGTGTGACTTACTGAGCAATAGCAGTTTCTTGGATGCCAACTACTTTTAATACGGCTAATACTGCGTTAAGTATGACAAGAGAAAGTATATACGTGTGTTTTTAACCTACTAGCTATATCTGACAAAGCACTACATGCTTTTTAAGGCTTTGACTTCAGACAGATCTTTATACATATCACCCTTAAAAAGCGCCTGATTTACAGCTGTTTCAATTGTTTCACATAAAGAAATGGTGGCAGCTGAATAGGGCAAAGAAACCATTTTTCTCCTATCCTAAAGATAGTATGACGCAAAAAAGAACATTTTATGATAGTAACGCCGGTCTTACTTAGCGTATATTATATAGGTGTTGAAAGCATTTTACTAGAAAATGAAAAAAACCCAAGTAGAACCGATAATAATTGTACAGAAAATGGATGCAAATATTTATCTATTTTTACAATTCTAAAGCTAGCCTTGCCATCTCACAAACGCCTTGACGAGATTTGTTACCTCCGATGAACCCACCGGCGTGAACAAAGATACAACTGTCTACACCAGAAATGGCACTAAGCTCGTTGTCACGGAAGCCTCTCCATGCTTCGGGCAAACTTTTTCTATTTTCGAAGCTTTCTGGTCTGACAGAAACACATTGAATTCTCCAGTTACCATCAGGACTACCTTCAGGGTAGAGCACATAGAGAATGGACTTGTCTTCAGTTAAGCTACGTTCAACCTCAAGTTCAACCAAATGCTCTTTCCAGGGACAAGCGCGTTCAAGGGCGATGACTTGACCAGAAAAGTGGACCTCACTGGCTTTATCAAGGGCATCAACAACGATTGTACGTGCAGGAAGCCAGGTGTTCTTGAGTCTAAGAACATAGTCTACAAATTCTTCTCCAGCTAATTGAGATGCTTCCTCAAATCGCTTATCAATCTCCATATTTGAGACTACTTCGTTCCAAGCTGGGTTTTTTTTACCAACTCTGTCAGACAGACTAGTAGGACTTTCTTTGAAAAGAGGAGTTGCACTGCTAGGGTATGCACTGATACCGTTATCGTTGGCATCCAATGCTTCAATAAAACACTATCGTATTAGCTGGTTAGTCTTTTGTTCACACTGAATAAGTTGTATAGTTCTATCAGTTCCTTACGTCATATGTTTTTAAATAAATCTTTTCAGCATCGTTGGACGACACTTCATTCCCAAGGATTTTACCAACAACTTCTTTACCAAAATGCCTAACAAAACACTATTAGCGTTGAGCTTCTTTTGAGTTATGTCAGCAGATTACTTGTATACTAGACCAGCAGAACTTAATTTTGTAGCGTGTTTTTCGTCAAAAGTTTCTGTAAACCCACGCTGTTTAACTAATTAGCACTTTTTAAGAGCTCTAATTCACAAACCTGATGGTGATCATATCTGTGAGTAGCTACATCGTATACACCTCCAACGTCTACAATAATGTCGCACTTCTCAAGCTCTGAAGAGTCGCGAGTCCGAACCAAAACAGAATCTTTAAATTCTTCTGTTATTTTTAATAAAGCAACAGCTAAAGCTTCATCGCTGCAAAAAAAAGCGTTGAATTCAATCGATTCAAAGAGGAAATATTTCTTTAATTACCAATGAAAATGACCACTGTGAGTACCGATAGTCTGTATTGTGTATCGTTTTTATTTTCAGCAGTGACATTAGTAAATAGTTACGACGATGATGTTGCCTTTTCGCAGTTGTTGATGTTTACCTTAACCATGTTTATTAATGTAAGTTGTTGAATAGATCAATTACAAGAGATAATTTTTTGATTTTCTTAATAAAAGCCACACACCACAGAACAAAAATAATAGCAAGTGGGTTTGAAATCTTTATTTAATTAGGAATAAAGCCACAATAGCATTTTCCATCATGGCAAACAGCAAGTAGCCCAGTAACTTTATCATTCTCTCCAGAGTCTTGACAATGGCTTTCACAAGCACTGGGGTTATTACAGTTAAAATCACAAAATCTTTTTTCGAGTCTTTGGGTGCCAGTGATTTCTTTGTTAAGTTCAAAGCACGATACCACAGCGAAAACTGCCCCAAACAATAAGACGGTCATCCAGTTCTTGTACATCTTGTCTTTTTTAGTATTGCTAAGAAGAAAACATAAACGCACTAAATTCCTTTTATCTCTGTTTTCTAAAGGAGCAAACTCATTTATAGGAGTGTATTAAGTAGGCGCTATACCTTCAAAACCAACTTTTTTCTATTTTGTCTCTGTTTTGATACCCCAGTAGTCTAAAAATAAGGAGCAAATAGGAGCACAATCTCCATCTTTTAAGTCCTCCTTTTATTAAGTTTTTTCTGGATACAAGAAGTTTCAATAAAAATGAGCTAAACAAGTTGGAGTCCGTTTAGTATCAATACAAGCTGTTGATTCAGCTCGTTGTTTTCAAAGAATAGATAGCATTTTACAAACTCCTTTTTGAGCATTCAAAAACATAACAGTCTACTTTATAGTAACTTAAATTTAATTGAGCTTAACGTAATTACTTTTGACTGAGTATGTAGCGTTTCAATTGCGAGGCATGTATTGCAATGATACCAGCTAATAAGGATTTGGCCATACTCGTATTTCTGAAGAGACATAAAACAGTAGTATCGGAATTTTAAATTGTATCCTCAGCCACTCACCGTGAGCGGCGGCCCTTTATTCACTGGTTATTTTCTTTGGTGCTAGAGTAAAGTATACTTTTTTTTGTATGAAACAGACTAATCTTTAAGAGAAATGAGCGAGACACCCAATGTTCCCTCCATTTTTGAGACATTCCCTTCAGGTTCCACACAGCAGAAAGAAGACACCAGCAACAATCATACACCATCAGCAAACTCAACATCGGTTGTAAATTCCTCTCAAACGCAAAGAAACAAACTTCAAAATGTCCCCGCCTTTTTAAACAAATTATATGGGTAAGCACAGCTTCTTTTTCCATAAAAAAAAAAGTTTGCCAACTATTGCTTCTACAGAATGGTGGAAGATGCTTCTACAAACGATCTAATAAGATGGGCTCCCGACGGACTCTCTTTCCTTGTACTTCGTCATGAAGAATTTGCAAAAAAAGTCTTGCCTCGCTTTTTTAAGCATAGTAATTTCTCATCATTTGTTCGTCAGCTCAACATGTACGGATTCCACAAAGTTCCGCACCTTCAAAATGGAGTTCTTAGCACAGAAGGGGAGCTTGAACGCTGGGAGTTTAGCAATCCTCATTTTCAAAAAAGTCATCCAGATTTATTACTGTTAGTGACAAGAAAAAAAGGCCGAGATCCAGAAGAAAAAGAGGCAGGGGCAACAGACATCAATCACATTTTAGACGAAATATCAGCTATAAAAAAACACCAGATGTCCATTAGCAATGAGTTAAAAAATGTCCAAAATGACAATATGACTTTATGGCAAGAGAATATCGCTTCAAAAGAGCGACATATAAGGCACCAGGAGACAATTGATAGAATTCTGCAATTTTTAGCTTCTGTATTTTCAGGCGATAAGAGCAAACATGGTGTGACGCCCCGTAAACGTCAATATTTGCTTGAAGCGGCCACAGCAGAAGGTTCAACCAAAAAACAAAAGTGTAAAATCGAAAGCGTTGAAGATGAAGATGATAGTAGCGTAAATAATCCAAGTCCAGCATTCAGCTCTTCAGAAGAGGGCGAAAATATCCCAAAACTTACAAAGAACGTCAACATCCCACTGGCTTCAGATGTTAAATATGCAGCCTCTGAGCTAGCCGATGCAATCGAGTTGAACAATCAAACTAAAAAAGCTACAGCCGAATCTTTGAGTAAGCTAATATCTTTATGCTATATTATATTTTCATTTTAAATTATATTTCTAGATTCCATCCCACTTAATTTACACAAATCAAAACAGCCAGCTCACAGCAGTTTGAATGGTACTACGGTTTCTAGCGCACTTACTACCACTCAAAATCCAATCGATTTTTCAGCATTATTCAATTTACCCCAATTCCAAAGTCTACTTGGCCTTGCAAGCTCAAATCCTACATTATTTAACCAATTAACAGGCGCATCATACTTTAATACGCCACAAGAAGTAAACAACAAAACGCAGCCCACTACAAGTGCTTTGTCTCCTATAGTGGAGACCCCCACTAGCTCTCTAGCAGGAGAAAGTGCTTCTGCAGGCAATACACCCACCCATTTGGCCGAAGACTCTGCAGAAAGCAATGAATTGGACAACAACTTCAAATCGTTTGTTTCAGAGCTTGGGTTAGAAGCAGAAAAGTTCGGTTTGGAAGGAAGCCACAGCATGGATTTTATAAACATCGATGACTTTTTAAATACTTATTGTAAGTAAACGATAAATTTTTAGGGGCGCTTTTCTCATCTAAACCTTCTCTTCATTAGCGCAGCCCTCGTCGTTCAACGTAAACAACAAAAATGAAGAAAAAAAGTAAAGGTGTCTTGAGAAAGCGCACTTTAGGCAAAAACACAAGTACTATCCTTAATCTATTCATATGCATCTTGTAATATATACCACATGGCCCAATTTTTCTTCTTTCTTTTTAGAGCTAAACTGTGAAATGCTGAAAAATAGTTCACATGTGTTCTTGTATTCTGTTTTTCATTCTAATTTTGTACGACATCGAAATTTGTAAAACTTTCGAAATTAAACTCAACATTTGAAGCTTGTTTTTATATTGAAGGTATTGATCCTCTTACCTTAACTCGAAAAATTGGCATCCCAAGAGTTCAAAGACTATATATTCCAAGAATATCAGCTTCCTGCTCCACAAGTGGCTATACGAGCTAGTACAAGAGAAAGCACGGAACTGAAGGATTTGACTCTTGTATCGTATTTAAGATAGTTGGAAGTCCAAGTAGGGGTTGATTTGAATAAAGAAGCGGTTAAATGAATTGGAACGTTAAGTATATTTTGACGAACATATCCGCCAGGATAACAAAGTTACTGAAACTACTAAAATATGACGATAAGTTAAATACTACTTTAATCCATATAATAAAAACGAGTACGTAAAAAGATTTAAATAGCTTTGAGCAATAAAAGCTTCACTACTTTTATTAAATAGACCTCAGTGTTATAATATTGAAACGCATCAGCACGTACTGTTAAATGCTTTACAATCTTTTTAATGTGCTCAATGCTATATGGAACATATTTAAAGGCATACTTTGGGTTGTAAATATAGTGATAGACATCGTTTGTATATCATAACCTCTGGGGATAAACAGCGACAGCTAACTAAGCCGGTGTACAAAAATTCAAAGAAACTAAAGCAATACTAAGGTTTCAATGTGGGAAAACGAACAATATAAATATAGACATTGAGTCAGAAACAGGAAAGGCTCTTGCTCTTTTATTTTGTTTATAAAATTGCTCATAAAACTCTTTCTCATCAATTTATAGTGTCTAGCAATTTTAGTTGTTTGTGTTTAGACATTTATAATAAAAGGAATATCAACAAGTACGACTTCTTATTGTTTTTGTAGTATGGAAAATCCACTGTTGTACATAATGACTAGCCCTGCAACCTGGTTTGAACGACAAATACCTTAAAAGCAAAAGATATAGTTTATTGAACGAAAGCAAAAGGAATATTTTGAAGTTTATGGTATTTTACACAAATTTTAATAAAGCCTCAAAATTGCTCAACTGTACTTAGCTCGGTAGAGTGTGGAGAAGATACACACATCTATAATCGTTTGTTTACTTTCAATAAACTTGTTTGTTTTAATCAATGCATGTTAGTGTGAATTATTGATGACAAAACGGAATCATCTAAAGTTCTTGTATTTACCGGTGACATTTAGAATCTTACTTATAAACTTCAAATATAGGGCAGTTACCGTGCCTGTTTTTGCTTCTTTTCTAAAGTCAATGCTTGGTATCTACCTTTTCTTATCTCCTTGAATTTTCCATATCTCTGAAGGCGGTTTAGGTATTTAAACAACTAAATTTGCTATGCCAATTAGCGATATTGGGCCTGTGATTGAATGGGAAGCAGATTCTGTCAACTGTCTTTTTACTGCTATTTCTTCGCATTTAGTTGCTCATATTCTACTTGCTTTGATGTTTATGTCTAATAGTAATCGCACAGCTAAGTTTACTACAGCAGAATTATTGAATAGTATTTTATTAAGCCAGGGCCAGGTCTTCAGTTCATGATAAAGTAAATAGTCTATATCTTAAGGATAAAAGTTAACCAAAGGCATATTTAGCAAAATCAGGCTTAAATCCTTAAAAAAAATTCTTTTAACTTTTTTGATTATTTGCAAAAAAAACTTCTAAAGGCGGCCACGACCAAAAGGGCAACATAGATGCTTGTTGTTTATATATACAAAAAAGAATGTGTGTATATTAGAATAGTATTTTATTGTACAGTAATTCCGCAGATCTCTCCAGAACTATTTCAGAAACTAGAAGACAATACGGCTTGTCGAATTTAATATACTTAAGCGAAAATAGCAGAGAAAAAGTTTATAGCTGAAGTGAAATACAGACAGTAGGTACTATAGACGAATGACGATATTCCTTTGACATCAATAAACTTAGACACTTTTTTTGAAAAAAAAAAGTACAATCAAACAACGGGACCAAAATATTAGAAGAGTCCTGATAAAACTGCCGATCTTGTATTTTCATACAATAGCTTTGTGCTCACAAGTCATTTTGAAATAAAAAAAAATAGCAATTTGAATATATGGTTTGCATTTGTATAAGAAAAAGTGATGCTGGGGCACTTCAGATAGCCTCAGAGATGTCTGGAATATGTTGATTGTCTCGGAATACGTGGATCTATCTCTTATGTTGACGGGCCGGGGCCTCATGAAAAAAAAAAGCTTTGTCACCCCCTTCAAGCCAGTTCAAATGTAAGCGATATGTAGTCCAAAGCATGTTTTCTATTTTAAGAATTTCTCTAAATAGATTTTTGAACTGAACAGTCGATATTTTTTCAAATGGCTGTGAGAATGTTTAGCTAAAGTGTCGACTTTTTTAAAGACCTGTCCGCTATAGTTGGCAAGTACTGAGTTTTTGACATTTTGTTGTCTGTTGTTCAACGGATTAATTAGTTTAATATTGATTTTTAATAGTCCGTGTTTTTTGTCACGTTCTTTTTTTTTTTTTTTTTTTTTTGCTTTTGCATATATGAGCAATCGTTTTGACATGGCAGCTGACTTGTGTTTGTTTATGTTTAAAGGCTTATTTTAAAACGCGTTTGTAATTCAATTTGTATTACTACAACTCACACGGTGATGTATTCGTTTTGGCATGTATAAATTTTAGATGTACATATGGGTTATTGAGTAAACATTAGCGTTTATAGACTTGCATATTCTCACGTACCTACATTTCGTTTGATAGGCAATCTCTAATTGCTTCGATTATAGATGTATAATTATTATTAGCTTGATATGAATTTGAATATGAATTCTTAGCAAAATTAATTTTGATAGCTCTAATTTTTCTTTCAAAAACTCAATGTTTAGCTAAGGTCCGTCTAAATATACACCATTTAATAAGGCCTAGGCGCAAAATTAAAAACAAAAGCTGAGAGTGATTTAGAAAGAAAGTAAATAAACAGAAGTCGTAGTTTATTTGAATTGGACTTACAACGAATAAAGACAAACCACCAGAAACTCTTTTATTCTCTACTGCATAAAACAAGCCTTCTATCAAAATATCTAAAATAAGTCCATTTTATACCGAAAGGCCACAAGTGTGTTCGTAATGTCGACAAATATATGTGACATCGAATTTGGTATAAATCGGAACCGAAGCGAGCGTTAAAAATAAAAGGTCTATCATCAGTTGTACTGCCAAAAATAATAGTAATAAAATAGTGATCGAGCTACTGCCATTTTCGGAACACAAATCAAAAAGTGTACTATTAAAACAAAAATACAATTAGAAGTGCATGACCAGTCTATATATGTTTTTTGTTTTATATTGATGGCAGGACAAGGATTTGGACATAAGCATAGTGGGTGCCCTCGCTCTCTTTTCAGAGTACCACATTATTTTAGTGGAGTTTAAATACTATACTAGTCTATAGGTAGTACGTGCCTAAGATACACTGACGCCCCATCAAAGCTCCCATCTATTGTTCAGTGTGATTGCCGTGGGAAATAGCTATAGTATACGTAGAACATAAACGGCAATTGTTACAATACACTTACTTATTGTATATTCATGTCCAAACAAAGCGGTTGTTATGAGACAAGGTATCGTTGTTTTTTTGGACAACTTACCCTTTTAGGTTTTATAGTGGCTTCCTCCAAAGAGCTAAATCAACTTTTATCTCCGATTGAAACCCGTTTTTTGTGGCCAAACTCACCTTTGCATTAGTAAATGTTCGCGTTCGCGTCACTCAATATAAGACCCACATTTTTTTTTTTATTAAAATGCTTTAAAAATTGTTAGTAAAGCTTTGAGAAGTATTGGGAACTTTCTGCAAATGCTTTCATTAGCTTCACTGGTCCTAGTTTTTAAATCTTGTGTTTCTCGAAGAATACTTCATTTCCTTGGATTTTTTGTGACCAACCAAAAAGTTTTAAATGTATTAAGCTCATGATAGTATGTATATTTAAAGCCTTTCAACTCAGTCACACTTGTGATGCCTTTGAAGGTGTGAATCGGTTTAGCTATACATGATGTATAGACTTTTCTTTTCAGGGAGCCTATACATCTTACAAAGTGTCATTAGAGCAGATCTTATTTAATGGTCTATAATAATTTCTATTGGTAGCGTTTTTGTTGTAGGTTTCTTATTTTTATCGTTCTTTATTATTGAGCTCAAAAGACTCCCTAACTTTAGCTGAAATAACGTAACAAGTACCGGGATGCAGTCATTGTAGATCCAATTTTGAAGGAATTTGTTTCTTCTGAGGTGATTACCTCTATTCCTTATTTATCAGCAATGCTTTCTTGCCCAACTTTATAAAAGAAGTTATTGACCGTTTAAAATAACGCCTAAAAAATCATGAAAAGAAAACAAGGATGGCTCACAAAAGCAATTAGCAAAAATTCATTTCTGTTCTTTGGGAAGCGAACTTTGGGGTGGGGTCATTGTACTTTTTGAGCATCGTGGTTTTTGCTTCTGTACTACATATTTTAATCTCTGGAACTTTATTCAACCAAGAGATTTTTTGGAACTTTAGCATAGGCTTTTAGAAATAAGTGAGCTAAAAAAAAAAAGTAATAAAAAACAGATGGCAACACTAATTAAAGGAGATAATAATTAAAAGTAGTAATGTCAGTTTTGTCGATAAAAAAAACAAAATAATATTGATGAGAGTAGAATATATTTTATGGATCCTCATGTTAAATACTTCCTCATATAAAGCTAGACTAGACTTACAATTGTCAGAATAATAATTACAGTGTTTTATTTACATCAAACAAAAGCTTTTGTTAAGTAAAAAGCATGAGTTCCATAAAGTCATCAGGAATGGAACTCTACTTTGAGTATTTTATAAAAAAAATACCGTTTTGTATTGATAATTAAAAGAGTTATGTCAGTCTCCCAGGCCTTATTAATGTACAATTCTCACTTGAAAAAAACACTAGCTGCTCAAGCTATTACTATGTAAAGAGTTTATGTATTGACTGGGTTAAAGCTTATATTTACAGCCCCCATAAATTGTAAAGTACTGTACAAATGGTTTGTGACTGACTCAAAAGTTTTGATAAAGAGCACAATAGAATATCCGTGTAACATTGCCTGGGCTCAGGCGACCTGTGGATGAACTACTCGAAGTAAATAAATCTTGGGAGTCAATATTGTTTGTAAACGAGCCAACCCAAACAAATTGACGATTTCTATTTTGGGTTCCTGATTTTTGTAGGTTTTGTTTGGAAGCACAAGTCGAATACTTTCTATCCCATACGTTGTGTGGATCAGCTCAAATAAGAAACTGTTGAAGCGTTCAGGATGTGCTGTTAAAATATGCGTGTATCCAGCATTAATGAAGTCGTCTTCTATAACATGTTTTTCATTTTTAGAGTATTTCCAATTTGGGTTTATCTGTCCAAATAAGGATGCACCTGTCATTGCTGTTTCAACATCCATATGAACCGAAACAAAGGGTGTGTTTTTTTCAATATTGTGTAGTGACCTAAGTGAGTGGCCTCCAGGGTAATTAAGCGAAGAAATTTTTAACATCGCAAGAGATGCCAAAAACGATACCAGTGCCCCACCTATTACAGCTAGCAGCATCAGACGACTAATTAAAGATCGGCGCCAATGAGTTAGTAATTCATTAATCTGAGTGGCGGCAGTAGTCGTAAATAAAGGAATAGTGTAAACGATAAATCTCCATTCTTTGTGTGGCAGTAGCGAAAAAATAGCAACATAAACAACCATGGGCAAAAGTATACGCCTTGCTTGGGTATTTCGAAGAAAGGCTGCAATTGAAAGAGGGTATGAGACAAGAAGTAGTCGTGGTAAAAAGGATACAAAGTATGCGTGAAGCGGAAGGGTTCCCCATTCTGAACTTTTGTTTAGGATGGCATTAAAATAGAAAACTAAACCCTCTGGCCATAACCATCGGTCCCAAAAGACAGAGTCGATAGGTACTGTGATAAGCAGGCTAATTACGGCTGTAAACAGTATTGTCTTTAGCACACCAAGCAAGCAATAACGATTGTAAACCCATTCAGTAATAGCTAGAATAGCTAATAGAATTCCCACTTCAAATCTGAATACAATACCAGCAAATGTTAGATATCGACACATATATTCCAGGTGATGTGTTCGTTTGCTTGTTTGTGCTATGCTTTTTAACCAGTGAGACATCCCAATGAGGACCCAGGGTAAAGCTAATGTATTTGGTAAGGTTCGAGAAGACCAAAAAACAAAATGAAATTGACAAAGAAGAAGCATTATGGTAGCAATTGCTGTACGCTTTCCGAACATAGTACGTACTGCTTGAGCGAATTGTCCTAGTGAAATCACTACGCTACTAGCAAGAACAATCCGAACAAGAATTTGTTGATCAAACAAAGTCATCGAAGTAAATACTTTTACGGTTGGCCAACATAGTACACTCAGGATTGTTGCACCTACAAAAGTTCGCGGTACAACGCCGGGAAACTCGATGTGATCGTAATTTTCAACTTGATTAAGAATGTCGTGAGCAGCTTGTAAATTAAAACTTTCTTCTACTTTTGTAAACGGTGCGTAGTATATCTCTAAGACCATCAGGGCAAGGATCGCTCCAAGCACGAGCTTCATTGCTTAAGTTTGACAATCAGAAAAAGGAACTTATTTTGAAAATTTAAAATAGAAAAATATTAATGTTTTACCAGGTGCAACCCTCACTTTTTGATTCTCAACGCAAGGTTACACACTTGCTTTATTATTATTATTTTTTTAATTTCGCTCTTTCAGTCTCGTTTTCTCTCTCTTTTTTTTCCTTCTTCTTTTTGTATAACATTGGGTCATCCTCTCGCTCTCACTTTTTTTTCTTTTTTTCTATTTATACTCCCCAACATTTTACTTAAACCCAAATACCATCAACTTTGCCACAATTTTTCAATTAATAAAATCGAAGCTTTTTGATATGAAAGAAGGCTTCAAATCTATAGAGATTGAGCCATTTGAATCTCAGGTGGATTTTATAGGCCTGCCAAAAGCAGGAAGTCCACCAAAAATCCTACAGGGTGAAGTACGCTTGATACTAGTCAAATCAGTAAAAATAAGGAACATGTCGATCAAGTTTAAGGGCTTTAGTCAGCTAAGCTTGCCAAACTACTCAATATCTGCACCACTTTTACCAAAACTAAAGCTTTCCTTGTTTGGAAAGACCGCTTTGCCCGCAGGAGAGCATATTATACCATGGGAAATAGACATACCAGACATATACCCTCGAAGCCTATTAACAAAACGCGCTACTATCAACTATAAAGTGATTTTATCTATCACTATTGGACTAACAAAGATCATCACCACTGAATACCCTATTGTCATACACCGTCATCTATTGCCTCATAAAGAGATTTCACCAATGATAGAAACAAAGATTTCACAAAAAACTATCGCTGGAAAGTTTCATTATGAGATTGATGTACCACAAATTGTTTGTTTAGAACAATCGTTTGTTCCAATGGCCATAAAGTACATCAGCTTTGCCTGTCAAAAACCTGTTCATAGTATAAGAACTCAGTTAATTCAGGTTGAGTTTTACAAGTAAGTTACAGAACCAAACAAGTTTTAGAAACACACTAATTTTCTGTAATCTAATAGACAACAATCTCCTTCTAAATCCGACACAGATCTTTCTAATTACAACTATGACCTTATCACAAACGATTTACAGAAAAAAATGACCCAAATCTCACGAATGAAAGATCACTACCTGGAGTACAACAAACGTGCTATACCAGCTATTATTCACTATCCCGATCCAACTATCTCAGCATGGAAAAGCCCTTGTCTCCTTCGACACCATCTGCATCCGTATTTGGCATGTACTATAGAGTCTCCACTGGTCTCTATTTATCACTATTTGGAAGTTGCCTTTCAGTTTGGCACAAAATATGATGAAATCAAGACAAAAATACCGATAATTATAGCTTCAGTTCCAAAAAAAGAGCACGAGACTATTGGTACAGGCGTTACATGTTATGGCTTTGAAGAGTATGCGCGACCAGGCTATCTACCAAGTAGAATAGAATCTCGTGCATCTGCGCAACGCGTTTCTGATACTGCAACCGAAGAGGGATCAGGTAGTGTTTTAAGAGACAATTGCATGATGCCTATTAGTAGTGATGAAGAGGATAACGAGGTGCTTGAAATAGCTACATCACGTTTGTACCTCAACTCGCCATACCAAAGGCCGCATACAAGTCATGACAATCGCCCAGAAGTAACTTTTCAAAGGGGGCTCTCACCAACACCAGATAGTGGTCTAGGAAGACCAGGCAACTCAGTTAAAAAATTCGCATCTGCTTTTGATCTCAGTATAACAAACACTCCTCGCGAATGCCGATCGCCCGATTTTACCGAGGTAGTAGAGGAGAGACCGAGAACAACAACACCAACTATGAAAAGACAAAACCTATACAGAAAGAACCTGATGACCATTAACGTCGATCTTGCTAACGGAAAGCTAGACGGTCCAGCCTATCCTCCACCTGTCGATCCACTGCCTGTCCCTATTGAAGCTTTAGAAACGTCGGCGAGCTGCGATTCTGTCGGGTCAGATGTTCTTCCCGCTCTTGATAGAATCAATCATAGTCTTACACAGCTTCCTCACAATACTACTACTACTGATGCTATGTTTGTACATAACTCAACTGAGGCAATACTTAGTAATAACAACAGGATGGTTGATAACAATCGAAAAAAAACTAGAGAACAAAATGAAGAGGACACAAAGTCAGTTCATTCGGAATCTTCGAGTATGAATGCACCCAGCCTAAGCTCTTCAGCCACTCTTTCAACCAACAAAAGTCATCAGACACTTCAGTCAAGGCCTCCTTCGCCTGTTTTTAGCTCGGCTCCCGGATTGCCTGCTACCATACCCCTTAGGGAGCATGAATTTCAAAACTCACGAGTAGAAGAAACATATGCTGAAAGCGCTACATCTCCTGCTTTGAATACAGTTGCCTCTTCTACATTATTAACACCTCGTACAAGTTACGCTCTTCGTCGCCGTATTGCGCTTTCTACAATATCTTCTCTTACAGCAGACTCATTTTATTTAGATCACTCTGTAATGACGCCTGGGGATACTTCAAGATATGGAGGTGATTCTGATACACAGTCTTTTTTTATGATGAATACTGGTGCAAGCGATAACAGCTATCGTGAGTCAGTAAAACGTCAAAACAGCATAGATTCACGCGCTTCATCACATATCCAGTGGTATATGAATGCATCATTGCCGCCTATACCAGAACCAGCAGCAACAACAGCAACAACAGCAACAACAGCAACAACAACAACAAACAGACGTTTAACTAAAATTTATCTTGAAGATAGTGACGATGAGGACCCAGAAGATGTTCTGTCTTTGAGCTCTCTTCCTCCCCTACCCCCTCTCCCAAACCAAGATAGTCATACACCTCCTCGTTTGCCAAGACTGTCCTTTGGAAAAGATCTTAGTATATCGTTAGGAATTGAATAGTTAAGTAGTTTAGATGCAAATTTCTGTGTGCTCTTTACGCATCCTAATACCTATATAATAAAAGAGCGAGACAAAGCAAGCTCTGAAAAAAAGTGTTTTTTTATCACTAAAAGCCTTTACCACAAGAGATTTAATGCCTACAGCAGTCTTAGGCTTTTAAGCAATGTATTACGTGGTTGATCGGGTATAGTATATGGTCAATATATGTGACTAGTACAAAAGCAATAAGAAACCTCATCCTTTTTTGGAACTTGATATATTGGTTGGACGCTGATTAATACACACAACAAACAAAGAAAAAAGTGTAAAATGATTTACTGTTTTTATGATATAGTTTAGCCGTCAACGCGCTGTGTTTTTCTCCTTTTACTCAAATGCATTTGCAATACTATTTTGTGTATAAGCTATAGGCTTTGTTAAATACGCAAGATTCAACAATGATACTATCAAGGCACACATAGTAAAATTTCACATGTTTTGCCAATTTAAAAAGCTGCTTTCCTAAAGAAAAGCATAAGCAATAAACATAAAAACAAAGTGGCAGGCTTAGTGATACAAGCAAAAATCGCTTTTTAGTTTTCGGATTTGGTTATTTTATCAGGCAATAGTGCACCAGGATTATTTTTTCTAATAGCTTTAAACCCCTGATGAACTTATTTGCTTTTTTGTGTTTGGCTCGTGAGAGGTCTTACAAGTGCAGATTGAGATTACATAATATTTTAAAAAAAGAAAAAAAGGCCGGCTTGCTACTTTCCCTTTTTTATTGCTATTATACATGTCTCGTCTGCCTTCACAAACCGTTCCGACTGAATGGAAAACTAATTGGGAGATCATTCAGCCTGCTTTAAGCAAAGTCAGACATTCGTTGGCTTCTTTGAAAGTGTCCTCTTTAAAAGTCATGAGAGTTAGCCAGCTTGATTCTGAAATCTTAGATAATGAATTAATTGATGTACTAAAAGAGCAGCTATGGAGTGCGCTGTCCTTATTCAAGGTAAAATGCTATTTGCTGTTTTCTATAATGCCTTCTACCAAACATAAAACTAACGGAAGCAGCCTACTATAAAAGAGCGATTTGAACCAGAGTTGATTGCCTTGTTAAACTTGACGTTGTTCAAGTTATCAGTTTATGACCTTTCGACAACATATGGGGCTCAATTACAAAATCTAAAATATAGAAATGAAAGAATGCATAGAGGTCCTTGTAGGTTTATGCATTTAAGTATGCACCTTCCCAATATAACTCAAACACAAGCTTTTAGTAGAATCAATTGCAAAAGATGCACCCTTAACCAAAACACAGAAAGTATGTTATGGTATGTTGACAGTAGGTGGCCAGTATGCATGGACAAGAGCAAGCCGGACGGCCACAGATAAAGGTTGGGGGGAGTTGGACGAAGACGATTATCGGAACAAGATGTATCGATTGCTACAGCAAGGAGAAAAGTATTGGAAGTTCTTTTCTTTTATCAACTTTCTTATATTTTTATGGAATGGGAAATATCATATGCTCATAGATCGTCTATTGTCTATGAGACTTGTTTATACAAAAAAATCAATGAACAGGCAAGTCAGCTTTGAATTTTTGAATCGACAAATGGTTTGGCATGCATTCACAGTAGGTTTTTAAAACTTTGGGGAGGGCAAAATATTAACTGTAAATATTTCAAAAAGGAGTTCTTGCTCTTTTTAGTACCACTGATTAACATAGAAAGACTAAAAACAAAAATCACACACAAACTGTTGCCAAAGTCGTACCTTGTTTCATCTAAAGGTTATTTTCAGTTGCCAACAAATCAGTGCGCCATCTGTCACGACAACGATAATACCACAGCTGAAGACTATACGGTCCACAATCCTTACGAAACTAACTGTGGCCATCAATACTGTTACTACTGCGTCCAATCAAAACTCTCAGTTACTGGCAACGAATGGTATTGTCTTCGCTGTGGCGAAAAGGTTACTGATATTAAAAAATTTATTGAAATTGCAGAATAAAAGAATATGTACAAACATCTACACAATTAAACTTCGTCAGCTGGATCCATCTCTTTTTCGTCAAACAGCTGTTTGGCTCGTCGGATATCTTCACTCATGTAAAGTAACTCTTCAACTCGAGCTAATTTCTTGGGGTCTTTTCGCAGAGCAAATTTGAAATCTTCCACTTTAACTTTTCCTTTGCTGTCTGCTACTTCAGCTGACTTTTGGCACTATTAAGCAGGCGCCAAGTTAACAAAAATACACACATTTTCGTAACTACCATTTCTGTTATGTAATCAATAACCAAATCATCCATTACAGCTATGGAATCTGATGCAGGGTTAGCTACGTCACCAAAACCATACATCAAGAGCTTTACTATATGATTGCTATTAGTGCAAAGAGCATATCATGATTAGCTGGCATACAGTCTTTTGAGAACATTCCTTTACGGACTGCTTTCCGCCTTCCAGGCCCAAAGCCCACTTCTTTTTGCTCGCTCATTTTCAAGCTGTGCGGAAATGATTGAAAAAATAAAACAAAACAGAAAAAAAGCTCAGCCGTGACGGCAGAATACTGCTACCCTATAAAATTTGTATTTTCATTTTCTTCTTTTTTTTGTTTGATTGTTGACAGAAGAGACTATGTCACAGAACGAGGCCATACCTGCTTCAGTAGATGAGTCGGTTCCCGACAGCATCTTAAAAATAATAGAGAAAAAACTGACGGAAAAAACCAAGTGGCAGCCTAATGTCGTTGAGGATATTTTTACAACAGAGCTTTTGCCTTCTGAGTTTGCTACACGAAAACTTGCACTTTTAGCATCACACCAATATTTGGAACAGGTTTACAGAACAAAGCAGGTCTTCAATTGATTATTAAACAACGACTGTTTTACTTAGCATCTTTGGCCCCATTTTGATGAGAATGCATCTGTAAACAACATCGTGTCCATTTGCTTAATGGCTACCGAAAAAATGAAACATAACATGACTTGGGGTATAGAAATAGCGCCAAAGATAGAGCTTTAACATTTACTGACCCGCATTACAGAGATCCTTGAAGAAGACACTCAAAAGTTTTCTACACTTTTTCAACGCGTTACCCAGCTGCTTATAACGGACGATCTGTCTGTCATTTGCCAACGCGAGCTGTTCACCTTCCTCACATATTGTTTCCAAAGTCCTGAAAATACGATAATACGAGCTGAATATCTTAAGTTTGTCACTGTTGGGATTTGGGCGAATCTGATCAGCGATGTAAAAAGAGAAAATCTTTTTGCCGAATACACGTCTCTTCAGAAGCTATGGAATTCAAGCAATAAAAAACTGAATTCAGCTGGTATTTTTAATATCCCATTATGTTTTTAGAAGCGCTTTTAACAACAAAAATAGATGATCTAGGCAAAAAACAACTTGAGTACGAAAGAAACTGGCTAAGTTTACTGCTGAAGAAGTTTGTCCCACTTGTATATAAAATACCAGCTGATGGAGAAGGTTTTTGAAACAAAACGCGGTTTTTCATAAGTTACTGACACTGGTTTACTAGCTGATGAGGGTCTTATTAGATGTTGTGAACGCTTTATTGAGTTTATTACAACCTTGGAGACTCAACTACCAACACGTAGATTTTTCAACACTCTTTTGAACGATTTCCAAGTTGTTGTATTGTGTCAAATGGCACCTCTTTCTCGACGCAAAAACCAAGATGTTGATCTTTTAAAAGAGCTCATAAGTATTTTGTCTTTTTATTCGAAATTTGCCGTCAACGATCAGACAGGTATTGCTTTAAACGAGCAAAGCATGAAAGAGGATCATTATCGCCAACTCATCAAACTTCAAGTAAAACGCCACATATACTTTTTCTTTCGATACTGATTACATATTCTTTAGCACGTTTCTTTCCGAAACTTTAAAGAGCATTTAAAAGAACTGTCTCTAACCAATCTGGGATCAATTGAAACCCGTGAGGATTTGCTATGGCATTTTGAGCCACTATCAGAAGAAACGCTAGTAAAACTCTGTGATAACCTGGAAATTCGAAGCCAACCAGTAGGAATTGATATAGATATTGATTTGAAAGACTACCTGATTGAAGTGCTTATTGCTGAATACGAAAAACCCGAGAGCCCAACTGAGAAAGTCAAAAAACAGCCTATTTATCCCGATGAAAAAGTTATTTTTGATACAAAGTTAACCCAAATGAGTCGTTATATTGGGGATCGACCTCTTGCATTGCCAAAACTGAATCTACAGTATCTGACTTTGGGTGACTACTTGCTAAGAAACCATCAACTTTTCAAACTCGAAAGTATCTACAACATCAGACAAGATATTGAAGACGCGGTAAAGAGACTTTCGCCTAGAATGAAGTTTCCCGAATGTAAAACTGAGTTTGCTGGAAAAGCCCGTATGGCAACCTTAATAGATTCGTTTAAGTAAGAAAAAGAAAGCGCAGCATTGGTAAATATTTATTTTTTATCAGTATTGTGGACATTGCCGATGCAAAACTAGGAGATGATAAACCTGCCCATGTTCGAGCTGATGTAAGTTTCTATATTTCAAAAAAAAAAAAGAGCTATTGTTTAAAGCAAATATAGGTTACTTTTAACATCGGCACATATGCACGCAATATGAGAAACGAGTGGGACTCTTTACGCAAACAAGATACTTTGTTTTTAGTAACAATAGAGGCAACAGAAGACTCATTGAATATGATGGGCGATAATGAAAGTTTTAGAGAGCATTACGGAGTCAAATCTATTCGTGGTTGCGAGATTGTTGATTTCATTGGGGCTGATGGTAATAAAAGTAAGCAGTATGAACAATGTCTCATAGATTTTTTTATTTAGGACGTTCTATTGATGAGATATCTAGGCCTGCACCTGAGGATAGAAAAGACAAACTTAAAGGAAGTGAGCGTACCGTTCGTGTTGAGCTCGATTCAAACCAATACAAAGTGAGATTTACATATCTGTTCAGAAAGAGCTATGCGTTAACTTCTCGTTTTTAGTTGGACATGAACAACTTTACCAAGAAGCACTCGGACGATGTATACTCAACATTCAACATTCTCATTCGTAGAAAAACAGAAGAAAACAACTTCAAATCAATGCTGGAAACTATGTGTGAGCTGTTACAAGCGGAAACAACTATTCCCGAGTGGCTTTACAAAGTTTTTCTGGGCTATGGGGATCAAAAATCTAGCAAAAAGTCCAAAAAAGCTAAGAAAGAGGCCCTACCGGAAATAATTCAAATAGAGTCACATAAGCTGCCTATCAATGGTCCCTATGGGTACGATACTGACAAGGAGGATCAAATACCGCTATCTCCTAAGCATAAAGAGGCCGTCTATGCCGGAATGAGCCTCGGCCTTACAGTTATAACTGGGTCCTCAGATACTGAAAAAACAAATGTCGCTGCACACATTGTTGAAAGTTTATACCGAAACTTTCCTAAACAACGAACCCTTGTTATCACACACAGCAATGATATGTTGGATGCATTGTTTGAAAAAGTGCCAGACATTGGTGTGGAATCTCAACACATAATACGTATTGGGCATGGGGATCAAGAGTTAGGTTCTGAAGTAAGCTTCAGTAAATATAGCCGTATAGCTGTTACCTTAGAAAGAAGAGTTACTCTTTTGCAAGAAGTCGATCAACTGGCATCCTCTTTGAACGTTTCTGGTGAACATGGTTCTACATGCGAGACTGCTGGTCATTTCTACCAAGTTCACATTCAACCCCGATGGGAAAACTTCCTAAAGACAATCGAATCTGCAGATAGTATTGATAAAATCAGCAGCGCATTCCCTTTTAGTCAGTTTTATGTTCATTCCGCTAAACCTGTGTTTACTGAATCAATGTCTGTTGAAGAAGCTCTTGAATCTGCTAACGGGTGTAAACGTTATTTTGATGACCTTTTCTGTCAACTAGAAAGTATTAGGCCATTTGAGCTTTTGAGATACGACTATGACCGTGCCAATTATTTACTTACAAAAGAGACTAAAGTAATCGGTGTAATGTCTGCCCATGCTGCTCTCAAAAGATCTGAGCTTGTCAAACACAAGTTTAAGTATGACAACATTGTCTTGCTAGAGGCCGATCAAACTCTAGAGATAGAGACGTTTGTCTCTTTACAACTCCAGGAGCCTAACGATGTTTCAAACAACTTGAAGCGTATAACAATTATTGGTGATAACAGAAAGTCGCCTATCGTTAACAACACAGCATTAGAGAAATATGGAAACTTAAATCAGAGTATGTTTAAACGTTTCGTACAATTAGGAGCACCCGTTGTTTGTTTAGATTAGTACATTTTTTATTTAAACAACAATAAAACATGAATCATTTATTATATCTTGTGTGCAATAACATAGTGGTTGTCCCTATCGTACCCTGAACTTTCAATAGATAACTCGCTCACTTCTTCGAAAAGCGCATCTAGTTCACCTTTTTTAAATAGATGATAGTATCTGTTGTATACGGTTGGTTCTGGAGCCTTGGCATCTTCTTTTTTGGTTAACATCCAGGGTACAAATACATCCTGCTGGCCTGGCTCAAAATTTCGTTTGCTGAACTTTGTTTGCTCTAAAGCCCAAACAAACACGAGGATCTTTCCTCCCGGTCTTAGTATTTTTGACATATCTTTAATTGCTTGAAGCCGTCTCTCTGGACTTGCAAAATGGTGTATTACTGCTATTGATATAGCAAAGTCCTTAGAAAAGGTTAAAAAGGAATATAGAGCGATTTCAACCTACAAATGTGCTATCCCTATAAGGCAAGTTTAAGGCATCTGCTACCATTCCTTCATGACCTCGCTCTTTTACAATCTTAATAAGATTTGAGCTCCTATTACAGTCTATAAGAACTTAAGAACAAAAAAAACTTCTCACCTGTCAGATCCAATAACGAAAAGAGTTGGATTAACTCCAATGTATTTGCCATTACCGCAGCCTACATCTGCTCCTAAACTCCCTGGCTTCATCTCATTTAGGAAATTTTCAACAACTGGCCAAGGCTATTTGCGCATTAGATTAGATCAATCTAGGAACAATGTTTGTGGTATTATATGTTGGAATTACTTTGTAGCGTGTGTCACTAAAGTGATTAGCTATCACTTCATAAACTTCGTGAACGTTTTTTTCTTCATAGGCTGTTTCATTTTGTGCTGGTGTTTTTACAGCTATAGGCTGCGGCTTATCTACCATGTTTATTTTTTAAAGAAAAAAAAAAAGGATTTGGTTGTCAAACTTTTAATCTCAAACTGTGTCCTCTGATCTAATACCCTGCTTAAGGGAATAACAAAAGCACATTTTATTGTCAGTGTCTGAAAGGAATAAAAAAACTATCTTTGGTGTTTATATAATATCTAGCTATTTCTGCTCTCTGTTTTTTTCGATTTCTTTTAGTCTTGGTTCGTCTGACGGTCGTACCCACGTGCCGTTTGTTTCTCTATTTAGTAGATGCAAAAACAATCTTAAAGGAAATTCAAACCAAACTTAATACTTTACTGTTCGTATTGCTTTAATAAGGGTTGAAAAACATAAATTCCAGTTCCTACACCAACGCCTATGGCTAAAGCGAGCTGTGGTAGTCTACTGCTGAACATTGTTTAAAAAAGTAAAGTCAGAAAAAATAAAACTAAAGCTTTATTTAGCGGTTTTCCAAACAAATAGTTGACGCTCTTTGTATCCAGTCGATGAAGTATTAGTAATATTTGCACTATAAATGGCTAACTGATAGATGTGTAAGGCTAGGGATTGTATCTAGGTTGCGTTATTAATGATATTTTGAGAGGGTAGTTCCTTTATTTACAAAAAAAAAAAAAAACAGCTAAGACTCTGAAGATGTATTGAACTCTGTCTCGTTGTTGGTGTCAGCTTCAGAGGACAGTAAAGGAGATTCTCTGGTTGTTCTTGATGGGTTTATACTTGAGTTTAAATGAGCGTCTGGAAAAGCGCCCTGCCTTTTAACTTTGTCCATGAACCCAATAACTCGAGCGAGATCAAGGTCAGGAGGATCGCTTTCAATTGCTAACGTCAGAGGCTCTACTAGATCATCAATTTTTTCTAGTGGCAGATTGCAACAGGCTGCAATTAATCGTTTACATTGCATTTCTTTTTCTGCAAATTGGTTTTGCATCTCTTCAATTTCTTGCTGAAGTAATCCATCGTTAATCTTGTATGCCTTAATTACAGCTTGTAGTTTTTGTATACGCTCTTTTGTCAGCCTTTTTTTTTCATCTTCCGAGGTATTGTCAGGTACTTGTATTTCGTCTATACCGAACAGCCTATCGATATCTTCATTTTCGTCAACGTCATCAATTTCACCTCGGTTTGGCATTTCTCTGCCTGCCTCTTCCATTATTTTTTCAAGACGAGACCAACCAATTTCCAAAGCGTTTTGAATATTACGGGTTTTCTGTTGCGCCTCCGAAAGTTTTTGCGATTGTATTTGACGTTTTTCGACCTCTTTACGAGTCAACTCAAGTTCCTTTGTGATATTGTTAAGCTCCTCCTGAATAGTGTTTAGCTGCTGCTCTTTATTTTCAAGCTGGCTACCATACTCATTGTCAAGCTCGTCTACTATTTTTTGCACAGCTACATTTCGGTTTGGGCTAAACGTTAGTTTTCGTTCGATGCGAATACATCAAATGATCCAAAATATTATTTACTTGCAACAATTTCCTTGCCCCTTTGGCTAGGACCATGTAATTTTTTGGCAAGTGAAAAAACATCTGACTGCACAGCTTTGCTTATCTAATTGTTTTAAAAATTAATATTCTAGGCAATACAAAGCATAATTAGACTCACCTCTTGACTGTTACTAGCGCTAAAAGCTCTGTCCTCCTCATAGTCATCAGAAACCAACCCTGCATTGTTTTCTGTTACTTTAGTAGCACCTGATTTCAAAAGGAGTCCCATGATATTTGTACTATTTAAACGAGCAGCAATTGTAGTAGCTGTATCCCCAAGTGAATCTTGAAGGTCAATGATATATCTATATTCATCGTTTTTTGTGATGTTTTTTAGTAAGAGATCTACATAATAAACTGCTGCATTAGCGCGATCTGATACACCCGCAGCTAAGCAAGCATGATGTAGCACACTTCTTTTTTTGTTGTCAAGCATCGCCATTGAATTACCAAGCAACTCCAGCATCTTTGGGAACGTTTGGTTATCAAAATTGTTAGTTACCAAGACAACACGCATAAGGGGCGTTTCGCCGCTGTAATTTGTGCAAGAAACATTTGCATTTTTTTCTATCAACTTCTCCGTCACATTCATTCGAGCTAAAGCAGCTGCCCAGTGAAGAGCAGTGTTTCCAGGTTCATCAATACCCGTGTCAACATCAAAAAAATCTGCCATCTTCTCTGGGCTATCTTCGAGAAAAATTGACATCAAAACATTTCGTTTGTTCTCGTCTTCAGCCTCGTTCCGAGACTCGGTTTTTGTTATGCTTCCTTCAGCATGATTCTGTAAAGTTCGTGCTGAATCCACTGTTTTAGCTTTCTTGCGAACCGGAAACTTTTCGTCGTCTTCATTTGTTGATATAGTACGTGTTTGAGACGTATAGTAAGGCTGGGTTAATGTAGGCTGTGAGTTGTTAGTCAGCTGAGGAGAAAGGGCCAACAGAGCTTTGTCTTGTCTCGAAGCTGCATGGTCGGTATGTTTTTGTGCTTGCAATTCGTGATGTTGTGATTGCTTTTGTTGATCTGCCTTTAGCGGTTGAATAGGTTCTGATTCTTTTGGCTTAGATAAACTTAGAGGTTGTCGGTATACCGCGCTTGTGGTTTCTGGACTTTCTTTCAAATTAATAACTGTCTGTTCTTTGATGGTCAACGAATTTAGGTCTTCAATTGCAAATGTACAATTTACATCAAATTCAAAAAGAGGACTTAGGAGTTCTAATACGTTATATCTCTCTGCTAATTCTTTGCTTTTATCGAAAGGAATCCTATATTGCAAACTCATAAGAATACAAAAAACTATATATTTTAGTTTACCAAGTTCCTTGGTATTTCCCGTATCCTCCTTGTACTTTCTCATGCTCTCCTAACAAAACTTCTTTCTCTAGTATTTTTGTTCTTTTCCCTTTATCAATATTAGCAACTTTTAGGATTTGAGTTGCGTTCATATATGAATCCTTTTGTCTACGCATAACAGCAACTCCATTAACTATCATTTCAAAAACTGCTACACCAGAATATACAGCAGAGTAAATTCTACCAGCAAACATTGTTGAAGCTTTTTGTAAACTCTACTATTTTTGTTGTCGCTCTATTTATATAATTCTAAATGAAAGAAAAAAGAATTGCTTCAGTAGAAACCAAACAGCTGAATCCTTTACGCTTTAATTATTTTAAATTCAGCATTAACGTTGTTCGCGTCTTACTGTAAAACAGTTTCACACCTGCATTAAACAATAAACATATTTTAAATACAATCACTTGTACCCTGATTAATAGAAAGAAACAACATACAATTCCATTTGCTTACTATCCTTTTTTCTTTTTTTTTTGGTTTTTTTTTCTCTTTCTTTTTTGTTTACTTCATCCAAAAACAATTAAAAAAATAGAATATTTTGCAACCCCAGTTTAACATTACAACTTTATATATATAGGCTTTGTTTTTATTTCATCTAGACTTTTTTTGTCAAAAGCTTGATCAGTATATATAGTATCAAACTATATTCTTACATCTAAACATGCAAATATCATACTCAGCACTCAGTAATTGATCGACAATTATAACGTTTGTATTGTTTTCGCTTCAGTTCGTGAAGAAAAGAAAAATAGCATACCTGCTCAAATGAACTGTCACTTGCATGTATGAAAAGTGGTGAGACAATTTGTTCTAATAAAAAAGGAAAATGTTAAATAAAAAAAAGCTCCTCCCAATAGTCAAAAAAAAGCTATTTCGTACCAACGAGCGGATATACATAGGGTTTTAAAAGTAATATCTCAAGTATTGAAATGCTAGCATAGTAGATTGTAAAATAGAAAAAACTGCCTTTCACAAAAATTTTAGGTTTATTATATAAAATCTTTAGTACATTGAGTCTTTTCTGAATACCATAATTCAGTAACCTGTTATGCAAGGAAACTGAAGGTTAATTAGATAAACGAAAACGAGCTTTAAAGACACCCTCTACATAGCAATTCAATAATCACGGCTTAACTCGTCCATATCTTGATCAGAGTATCCTAGTAAAGTTAAGACGTATTTCAAACTTTTTTGGTTGATTCTGGCCCCAGCCTTTTCTTGCACTCGAGGCTTAGCGTTGAAAGCAATGCCCAAGCCTGCTTTGTTAAGCATCCACAGATCGTTAGCGCCGTCACCTACAGCAATAACTTGATTCAATGTAACACCTTCTGCTTGTGCAATAACTTCTAACAGTTCAGCTTTTCGTAGCCCATCAACAATAGGACCGACAGTTTCTCCTGTTAGCGTTAGACCATCAGCAGAAACTTTAAGCTGGAACAATAGTAAGCAAAAAAAAAAACCCCCTCAATATCTGTATCTTACCTGGTTAGCAAATGCATAATCAAGGCCCAACTCAGATTGAACATATCGTGCCAAAGGCAAAAAGCCACCTTTTGGAGATATCGTAAGATTAAACATATGAACAGTTGCTTTGTATTCCACTTACCACTGATAACGGCAAGTTTAAATCCAAGTTTCTTAAGTGCAGCACACAAGAAACGAGCACCCTCGGTAAATGTAAGAACTTTTTTGATATCCTCAAGTACGACAACGCTTGTTCCATTCAACAGAGCAACTCTGCGGCGCAATGATTCTTTAAAGTCAATTTCGCCATTCATGGCAGCTTCAGTAATGGTCTAAAGTATAACAGTGAGTGAACAAATAGGAATATAAATAATGCAAAGCATAGAGATGGAATGTTAAAAAACATACAGAAACTTCTTCAACAACGCCAGCATATCTAGCAATTTCATCAATGACTTCCTGATAAATCAAAGTCGAGTCCATATCAAAAACAACCAGCCTTTTGTTTTTTCTGAACACATCGTCACGTTGAAAAGCAATATCTGTTCCGTGGCTTGATGAAAGATCAATCAATTCTTGACGAAGGCAGACCATATCAATACCTCTAGGAACACTAAGACGAAGGTCAACGCATGAAATTTTGTCATTTCCTTTGTTGAGTCTCTGTAGCTTCTCAATAGATATGCGGTGATTAAGTAGCAAACGTGTCCACTTGCTCAAGAGAACGGATGTAAGACCGTTCTGATTTAAAATAGTAGCGGCATACTTGTCACGCTCAGAATACGGTGCTTCTTCAAGAGAGGAAGGTAGATATATGGGTTCGAGCGATTTTTGTTCTTTTCGGTCTTTTTTGGACTTCTCTTCTTTAATCAACGGCTCCGTGGCTTGAGAGTCGGGTATATCATAAGTCAAATTGGCGTCCCACTTTTTGGCTGCCTCAGATAAGTCACGAAATATAGCTACGTTATCTGACTGTAGAGTAATTAACACACCAAAGGTAACATTGTGGTACAAGCGAGATAGCATAAAATCTTCTACATTGCACGGATGTCTAGCAAGGCAATCAAGCACAGCCCCTACAATATCAGTACCGTGGGGACCAGACAAAGAAACCAAAACCTTTTGATTAGGACCGACAAAAGTAGGAGGCAGAACTACTGATGGATTCAAGTTTTGTCGTGATCGGCTTCTAACCATTAAGGGGGATGTTGAGTTCATGGTAGACAGTGTTAAATTAGGAGCATCCCCATGTTGTTCGTTAAGCCTGTAAATGACCCTCTTCTTCAGATCAGTTAGCTCTTCGGCCTTAACCAGTGGAAGTGAAGCAACGCGTTGTAAGTAGGAATCGGAAAGAGAAAGTCCAGAGTGTCGATCGTTTTTTTTTAGGATTTTTGTTATACCAGTGTAATTTAGGAACACAAATCGTTCCAAAGTGACAATTTTTTTCAAAAGATCTGCAATCAGATCGAATGATTCAGTGCCAACGATTTCTAATCCGCTCTCTACTAGTTTTCGGGACTCAAGCTCAAACAATTTTGTTGCCTTTTTTACTTGCTCCTCTAACTTCTCAATAAAAGCAACTTCGCAATCCTGTAACTGACTCAAACGAGTAGAAACAAGTTGCGCGAAGGAAGCAAGTTGTGTTTCCTCTGTATCAAGTTTAATCGTGCTACAATAAACTTTTGACTTTAAAAAGCTTTTTAGCCCATCATAATCTATGCAGTTTTCTGCATAGCCACTAGGGAGGTTCTGCTTGCGTTCGTTCAGGTAATTTCCAAACTTCATTTTTTGGCGATAAAGGTAGTCCAAAACTTGAAAGACAAAAGATAAAACCACAAGCCAATCGAAATTCCAGATTAGAATAAACTTTTTCTACAAGATTTTCTGACTTCAAAATATCTTATCACTGAATCATACGCTATACGATGTTTTCTATTTTGAAAATAGAATGGTCACTGTAGCTATCTGCCTAAAGCAACAACAAAACATAGCATGAGAAAACAGTGTTTTGGGTTAATAAAAAAACTCCTCTTTAGTAGTAATAGGTAGCTTCTTTGCTTTATTATTCTGTTTGTCGTAGAGCAAATGCAAAATGCTGCAACAATCAGTTATAAGGGTTTGTCTACGTAAACGTTTTAACTGATCTCTGAATGCTTGATTTGAAGGTTTAATGTAATACAGTGTCTAAGTGTGGTAAAACCATACGACCTTACTACATACTGTCAAGGTGAGTCACAAAGATCAAAGCGGCGGAATACAAAAGTGCCACGCTGGAATGAATAAAGTTTCGGGTTATACAAGGTACCTGTATCTTCATTTTTGACGTTTCTATGCAATGAATAGCAAACCGCATAGTCTAGAAATATTATAACAGGTTAGAAAATGTTTCACTATCTGTTAGCTTTCAAATACTCTTTCCGTCACAATGTGTAAGAAGTCGCTCCAACGAAATTTACTGCCTGAGGCACTGTGAGTCGCATTTAAGTTAAAAGCTTGAGAAAAGTATGCTATAGACAAAAGACACCTTCATTACCCCCCCTTTTTTTATTAATGCCTTTCGCTTCTCTTCATTGTGCTATTCAAATTTTATTTACTAAAAAAAAAAGAAAAATGTTACAAGATACAGGTGAATACACATATATACAAGCGGCGGATACACAAAGATATAAACATGCAAAACCAGACTGACAAACTAGATCAATCTTTGTTTTTCGTTTTTCTTTTGTTTTTTTTTTTTTTTGTTTTTTGGGTATTGAGGGCTTAAGAAAAAGGGTTGACAGCCAGTACGCGGATATTGGGTGGTGTTCTTGCCATATCGATTGTCATAACAGCCTGAATTTTATCCAAAGCTTTAATTGTTTGATAACCTTGTTCAGTATTATATGCAGTGCTGTCCGATAGTCTAGCATGAACAATAGAAGCTCTCTTATTGTTAGATTTTGAAGTGCTTGCTCGTCGAATGATAGGAGTAGAAGCAGATTTGTTAAGGACAATACTTGGTGACATCATATGCTTGGACAGCTTGCCATTTACATTATGTGTATAATTGCTCTGGTCTTCTAGAGATTGATCCTCCTCATCTTCTCCTATTTCACTCAAAGGTGCAGAGGCGATTTTTGTTGGACTAATGTCATTCATCTCTTCTAAAAGAGCCTCCTCGTCCATGTCATCTTCGTCGTCGTCGTAGTTCCAATCCATTTTTTCTCCGGTTGAGGTATTCACTCCTTTTCTCCAAAACATGGTTAATGTTTGCTTTGTTTGATTATAATCCGATCTCCAAACAGGTAGACAAGCAAGATGTATGCGTCTCTCTATATTCAATTCTGGCATAATAACATCAAAATAGTTCTCAAATACTGCTACAATAACCGCTTCACGAAATGTGGCTGAAAGCCCGCTGTCGTCAGCTGAACCGTTGAGGCTCTGTGCTTGTTTGTGTAAATGGAAGGATAAAAGCGTAAGGGTGCTCTGCTCTGCAGCGCATATGGCGGCGTCCTTTTTTACATTACAATGTTGTGCAATTTTTTGAACAATGTCGCTTTCAAGACTAAAGTGATCTTCTATAACCCAAACTGATCAGCAAACACCAACAATGTCCTTTTTTTTCTTTTTACCTTCTGGAGATAAAGCCGCCTCCAGCTGACGGTGAACTACAATGTCTGCAAACCGTCTACTGGGTGCAGTAAAGTGAGTAAACAGAGGAGCATTTAGAGCATAGTGTGAGAGTTTAGCAGTGTCGACGCTACCAGAACAGAAGTATTTTGGTGTTTGAAAGGTTTTTAAAGCTAAAACAGAAACCATTTTACGTAATTTAAAGTCTTTAATCGACTCGATAGAGCTTTGCAGCGACCCAGCGTTAGTAGCATCTAATTTTACACCTAAATAGGATGAAGCATAGCTACAAAGCTCGTACTAGACGAATACAAATTAGATATGTGGTATCTATAGCTGAATACTTACAATTTTGCGCGGATCTGGAGATGCATGACGTCGCAACAATGCTTGGTCAGGAAACTTTTTAGCAATCTTGTGAGCAACGCTAAGATTGGCTAAGAGTAGGAGCTCCTTCACTATAATAGATGCTGGTATTTTTTGAGCGGTACTGAAGGAGCTGACCTCTCCATATTTTCCTCCTCTCATTTCAAATTCCAGTTGATCGCGCATTTGAGAAAATACACCTTTCTCTTTGCGTTTGCTATGCAAAAGAGAGGCAACACGATATAGTAGTTTTATGTCTTTGCTGGTTTGGTCATCAGAATCTGAACCGTTGTCTATTACACTTTGGGCTTCTTCATACGAAAACTGAGCAGAAGATCTTAAAGTACAAAGAATAAGTAAAAAAAAAAAGCTAAAAGAAAAAACTACTAACAAAAACTTCTCTTACTTGATAACCGTTTTTCCAAACCAAGTGTTAACTATTTCACCATTTTTGTTGATTTTCCAAATGACTGAGAACGTAAACCTAATATATAAATGACTATCAGTGACCTTTTTTTTTCTTTTTTATTGTATAGATTATACCTTGATTTATTGGGCGACAAATTGGTTATTTGGTTTGTTAAAACTTCAGGTACCATTGGAACGTGTGTATTAGCTAGATCGACCCTAACGCCTCTCGCTCTAGCTTCCTTATCTAAAGGTGTTTGTGATTTAATGAAATATGTTAAGTCACTAATATGAACACCGACTCTCCAAGAGCTTTCATCGATTGTCTCTATTGACAAAGCGTCATCGAGAACTATCAACACTTCATAGTTAGCAGAAATTATATATAAATATAGCTTTTTTATGAGTTACCATTGGATCCTTTAGGGTCGATAGTTAAGCAGTTTGTGAACCCTCTGAGATCTCGTCGAGACTGGTTAGTATCCTGGCCACAGTCGAAAGATAGAGGTGGCATACAACTTTGAACTGCTTCAGAGAACTCTGAATTAGTAACATTATTGTCTGCTAATATCGCTTTTATCTGCGTTTTAAGCTCATGAACGGAGCCTATTTCTTCTTCCAAGCTACCAAAAGGGTGAAGTGAGGTAATAGGCCATCTTTTTGTTGTGCCCTTTATATACGCTTTAGTAACAGTGCTGATAAAAAAGGATAGTGTTTTACCACAAAAAGGCGTTTTGCGTATTCTTGATTGTTTTCGATAAAGTCATTTGGTGCCTGCTCAATAGGAATTGCAATCAAAGGTACTCGTTTGTCGCTTGCTTTAAACCAAACAATTCTAGGTCCTTCCTTTTGTTGTTTAGATGCGTCGTATCCGTCAAGTAACTTCTTTGCCTCCTCTTCTTGAGCCCGCTTATTGTTTGGTCGCATTAGTGTCAGGGTTCTTTATATGTATATAATAATTAGTAGTGTTTCTCTATTTTTTTTTTCTCAATTACCCAGAAAACACTTGGTTTTGAGCTCTTTCAAGAATTGCTACAACAATACCGCAGTATTTGGGTCTAACAATTTTAACGTCTTCATCTCCACCAAAAATGATTTCGTTTTCATCCTCTTCATCAGGAAGTCGAAACTTGGGTTGTCCCCCATTTCGTGCCAATTTGGCCTCCTCTTTTTCATTTTTTTCACTTAATACTTTGTCTACACCTGCTAGTCTAACTGCAACTACATCGCCTTCAAGAGCTCTGTTTCTATCACGGGATCCGCAGATATATACATCTGAATCAAGCTCGTCACAGAAAACATATGCATCGCTTCTGTTACGCTTGTTGACTCTAAGTATTCCCTGGAAGAGCTCTCTATCACGAAACAAAGGCGTCAGTGCTGAGAAAGGTAGATGAGCAATAAACAGTGGGCGGCGCTGATGAGGGTTTGCATCGTCACGAGAAAAGTTTACGCGAGTTGGTGTGAAAGGCACGAAGTGGAAGGAGTTACGGTTAGTGGCCGTATTTTGGCTGAGAGACGATGATCTCCAATCGCTGTCTGAGTTATGTGGACCTGTGTTTCTCAGAGATAGTCTTCTAGGAGATCCGTAGTAGCTCTTATCCATAGTGTAGTCTTTTTCAAACATACTATTGGTAGCAGCTAAGTCAAGGGGCTTGTTAAATATGATTTTGCGTTTGTGTCCTACGCCTTCTATCGAACTGCCGATAGGTTCATGTTCGTTAAGGGTAGGCATTTGAAAGGAGGTACGCTCTGAAAAGAAGCCACTATTTAAAGGCCTAACATTAGAGCTTGAAGACTCAGAATACCGTCTTGACATGTGGTGGCTTGCTCTACCATAACCTTGTTTACTGTCAAGATAATCTAATTTTCCATCGCGCGAACCCATTAGCTTTGCTTCAGCCTCGGCAAGGGCTTGGCTTCTTGGTGCCTGGTTAAACATATTACTATCTCTATCGGATGGCCCAGAGACACTTTGGGAGCGCTTGTAGCGATATATGTCATTAGAGTTGTTTTGAAAGGCATCGTTATCGTTTGGTTGTGAACTATAGGTACTGTACGACATCCTTTTATTATGAAAGGTGACCTGATGATTTGTATTTGCTCCTCCGCTGGGTGAGATAATGGTAGACATTGTTTGTTGTTTTCTTTGACCAGGAGCAGAAGAAATCACAGGAGGAAGGTTTTTAAGTGTATTGATCATTTCTTGCAAGGAATCTACGTTTACATCTTTTTTTTTATTTTTGTCGTCTTCCTCTAATAGGGTTTGCAGTCCAAACTGATTGCTTCGGCGTCCGCTCTGATTGGGCGAGCGGAAATCAGACGTGCTGGCTGACCTGGAACGCTGGTGGTGAGAATTAGGGGGCCATACGTTAGATAAAGAATCTGTGCCCAAAGACCGCCTTTTTTCATAAACAGGGGCACTATCTCTGAGCGTGTTGCTCTATTGGATAAAAAAAACTTTGTTAGAGATTTTTTATGAATACACTATTGTACCTTTTTCGTCGATACAGGGGAATCAAACAGGCCTCGAGTGCTTTCAGGCGCTGTTTGTTGTTCAAGGAGGTCGTTCATATATTCGTAAAAAGAGTTTAAGAAAAAAGAACGAGGTCTATGTTTTTTTTTACGCACCCGATGAAGTTTGTTCTTAATTTAAAACTCCAAAAGCAGTCTAGTTCAGAAAGTCCAAGTTTTACCTTTTTTGAACTGCTTGGAGACACGAAATTTGTTTGGATCTGAAGGAAATCCCTAGTGTTCGCTTTCCTCAAAACTAGACTCATTTCGCTTTCCGATTTTTTTCGTCTTTTATTGGCTCAAATTACGTTTTTGTAACAACCCAATCTTCGTATTTGTATCATCCAAAAATCGCTTTTGTTATTCCCAAGTTCGTTTTAAGATTTTCATTTCACTATATCCGGATGCGTCTTGATCTTTTTTTTTTTGTCAAGATAGAGATGGTGCAATTGTAAACCGACGGAAACATGATAGAAGGGTAAGTCAGCTCTTAAAATCGTGGCACATCAATGAGCGTTTCTCATTATCGGGCTAATATAGCCGTTTTTTTTGCTGAAGCTACAAAGGAGGTTGATACCACGATAGGAAAACAGATGAGTTATCAAAAGCACAAAAACCTACAATGGTAAGCGTTTTATATTTTGTTTTAGAGGGACTTCTCTTTTTGCTTCTTATCTGTTACTTACTAAAAATTTGCTCTTTACCAATAATCTCTCTATTAAACGAGACCACCAAAAAGTTAAAGCACCATGTAGACCAGCCTTGAAAATGCACGCGCTCTCAAAAAGAAAGTTATACCTCCGTTCGAATTTCCAAGACTGCTGAAACCAGTTGCTTGACCGTATTAACACCTTTTAAAGAGTTAACAGCACCTTAGGTGCAGTTCTTTTCTAGTAGACATTATCGTGATCTTAAAGAATGTACGCATTTTGTGACAAAGCGTCAACTCGACTGTATTTTTGCTAGTATAAAACGCCAAAGTGAAGCGAACATAGAAATAAAAGGAATTTAACAAAGCGGTTGAAAGCCTTTACTTTTTGATTATTTCTTTGGCTTTAAATAAAAAAGTCAGTATTTTAAAATGTTTCATTTCAAGTTTAAGTTTTTAAGCGTAAGTTTCTAGAGTGTTACAGGTTCAAGATTTGTGTTCCCAGCCTGTACGCCGTACAATATAAAGATCCAGTTGATATGCATAACAATGTTAATTGCATTCGCGATCCAAGAGAAAGTCTTCGATGGAGATAGAGTTTTAAAAATTGTATAGCAATTGCTGCCACTATACATGTGTGTGTATTTTATAACCTAAATATGCTGCCTTGCCGCCTAGTTTTCATTACCCCCCGATTGATTGTACTGTTCAGTACTAAGCTTTGTGTGAATAGTCCCAAAATGTAACAGTTTAAAGTTTGTTTACAAAGGTTGTAGAATGCATCTACCCCACCCTCGTACACGTTTGACTTGAAGCCAGGTCTATTTCATTCTCCGGTTATTTCGGATTCATGTAGCAACTCGTGTAAGACTTGCAGCCAGAGCTCATCTTGATCACACTTGTATTTTTTTTTGCTCTTTCTTTTGAAAAATTAATTACAATAAGAGCTTAGGAAATTTTGACTCTCAACAAAGCTGTGGAGTTTAACTACAATACTACAAAATAAATACATTTCCTTGGACCCATATTTTCATTGAAATGCTTTTGGTTATAATGAGTTTTTGTGAAATTTTTTATCTGGGCGCACCAATATTTTATATTATTTATCCTTGTGTGCAATGTGATCTCTGAACCTCAGAACAAACAAAATATAAGCGCGGATTACAAAGACTCAAAAACGACAAAGCATGTTACCATGTCATTGACTAAAACAATTATTGAATTAATACTAGCAAATTTGAGTGAAGTACAATTGACATATCTCTATGCCCCAGCTCCACTTCGTAAGAGCAGTCTTTAAAAATACTAGAAATTAGTAAACGAGTGTTTTGAGGAGGCCGCTTACTACTACCCGTTTTAAATGTAAAGTATAGGACGTTCCAGCTTAGATTGTACTAATACGCCAGGAATCGAACTCTGGACCTATTCTTTGCTTAGATATATAAATAAACTAAGGATAAAGCAAGTGTATGTAGTAGGCCTTCATAAAGGTGAAAACGAACCGGATATAAAATAAATATTTAAGGCGGCACCTTTCTGAAACCCAGCTATAACACAGTTTTGAAGCTCACTGCTGATTGTTTACACAAAGCAGATTTGTGTAATTGAATGCCATTCTGTAGATATCAGGAGACATTGTTTTTACTATAGCCATTGAAGAAAAAACTACTTCAGGAAACTTAAAAGCTGCAAAGCATTCAGATTCAGTATTTATATATACGTTCATTATATTTTCCTAAACAAAACGTTGCACCAACTGTATCGACAGAAATCTTTAATTTGTTTTTCCGCCTGAAGATGAATCAAACCCGCTTATTACAAAGAGCGCCGTTCCTGAGGCGAAATTTGAGTAAAGTCTACTCAATCCTAGTAGTTTTACATTAATGTCTAGGGTACCAATTTTTAAATAAAAATTACAACGCGAGTCAATGTTTGGTAAGCTTTTAAAATCTAGCCTAATGTGTTAGAAAGGAGTTTTCTCCTTTTTCTTTTTTTTTAGCTTTGGCTTTTCTAAAGTGCCCTCATTCTATAAAGGTAAGCTATACATAATTCCAAAGTGAGTTAGCTGAGTTTAATGCTCGGCGTGACCACCTTTAAAAAACAAAGTAAAGAAATATTAAGAAACCATCTTTATTTCAGTTCAACTATGTACACAACGCCCAAAAGGTTTCCTCCTGTTTGCAGGTTTTATTCTCAAGGAATATGTAGAGCAGGACAAGAATGCAGCTTCGCTCACATTCTACCGTTCAGTGACAAGATTTCTGACGAGGCTCCTGAAAAAGACTCAAAGTCTATTCAAAAGGCTATTCGAGAACTAGAAATGATTCAAGTAGAAAAGAAATACCAAAAAAGCATAAAAAGAACAACGTAAGAAAAATTTTAATATAATAGAAAGATCTTACTACAACTTTTCTTATAGAAATTTTCAAAATCACACATTAATCGAATTAGTCTTGGATCTAGAGAAAGATCAACAGATCGACGTACACATTGTTATTCCGCTAGCCTATCCAGATGTTCACTGTACCCTTCAAATACAACATATGGACCTATCGCCAGAAAAAAAAAGGTTTTTTTTAAAATTTGGCAGTGCGTTATTGAGTTTTTTAACATTAGTATTTATAGCATAATCCAAGCAGCGTTTAAAGATGACAAATGGCATCAGATGCGGCACAAGACTTTGGTTCAACAGCTGGACTGGTTGACCTCTTACTTCAACACATACTCTTTATAAAAGTCAGCTTTAAGAGGAATGATATATACAAATATACTCTTTTCAGTTTTTTTATTTTTTCGTTTTATCTATCAGGGATTTTTCTTTGGCAATAAAAATTATCGGCTTTCTGTTTAAAGTTTTGCAGATTCTAAAGCTTTTTTGCCAAGGTTTTTTGCTAAAGCGTTTACACCAAACAGAGCAGATGCAATCCACACCTTCACGGTAATGCTGCCGTTTTTGTTAGCAAAAGTATGTCGACCAACATCCACTAGAGATTTATGACTAGTGAATTGGAAAGTGCCTACTGATTTACGCATAGTTTGTGTTCGCCCTGCGCCCTTTCTACGTCCAAGACGACCTGATACTTCGTATTTGACACCCTGGATAGCTGTTGTGAGTTGGCCATTAGAAAGTTGGGGCAATAAGCTATTCCACTGAACACCGAAAGGCATATTGTGAGGTAAGGGCGCTTTCACTGTAGGTACGGCCTTCAAAAATCGACGGTTGACTGCAGACCATCCGTTTCTTTCAGCATTAATAGTGAGATATTGAGAAAGAATTTCAGCATTCATGTATGGATAATGAACTTGAGTCAATTTCAAATCGACAAACTTGTTGGGATAAAAAGAACTTATGAGCTTTTCAAGAGGTTCAAGCTTAAAAGAAGCTGCATTTCCGAATTCAGCATCGACAAAATAAAACAATTCAACAGTGACTTTAGATGGAGAGTGTTTGAAAGCAGGGGTTGAAGTTAAATGCTTTTGAAAAAAGTGCTTTAAAGCTGTTTTGGTCGCTGCATCTTTTTCCCACAGCATGTTGTTTCGAATATTGCGAGAAAAGCTGAAAACAGAGTTATTCCAGTCTTGCTTGCCCTTTAAGCTAAGAGCTTTAATGCTTTTCGACATTTGTAGTTGTATGGATTAGTTCAAAGAAAAATATTTTTTTACTGAGTTGAATGCCTACAGGGATTGCTTTTGAGCAGTCACAGAAGGTTGTGAGTGTGAATATCTTCACTACTGAACAGTGTGCCCTTCTGTGTAATGCTTTTCCAGGAAAAGTCTTTTGGTTGATTCAAAAACTTGAAATAAAGATCATTTTCCATTCTATAAAAAAGAAACTAGTTGTCATAAAACAAACTGTGGGCTAATGATACTTGAAGCTTTTCAAGATAAAAAGCATGTATTAATTCCAAATAGTAGCATACTTCTTACTGTATACTTATACATAAATTAGAGACAAATGAAGAAATTTCAGTCTTATTATGTGATCTGTCACAATTGGGAATCTTTTTGTAAAGCCATGAACTAAGTAAAAATGAACTCATAATAGGCCTCTGTCGGTAAAAAAAAAAACCTTATAATCCCGATAGGAAACTACATACAACATTCCCGAAATATGCATAAGGCTAATAAGATATCAGTTATTTGAAAATTCAAGCGCCTTGAAAATCTATTTCTTACAATCACCCAAAGCAATATCCAAAGCTTGTAAGGTAGCAAGAAAACGAAAAGCAAAATGTGCCAAGTACGAAAAACAAGCGTATATTGCATTAAGGACACGTTCAGCCAGCAATACTTATAACATACGCTAAAGTAAGGTACATAAACTACATTAAACCTCTTTCATCCTTTGGCATTTTTCATTTTTCTTTTTTCTCTTTCTTTTTTCTCAAAATAGATAAAAAAAATCAAATACACACTAGCAACAAGTTTACTAGGCAGAATGACCCGAAGCATGGAACCTTTGATCCATAACAACAAGCCTCGCTCAGATGACAAAATATACGAGTTTAACGTTATGAAACACAAAAAATCCGGATCAACAGTATTCAAGAATGCAAGCAAAAAGTCGGCTAACTACAAAATGGAAGAACCAACATGGGAGAATACACTTGAAAAATGTATTAAAAGTATTGTGTCCATTAAGGGATATCGTGCTCGCGGTTTGGATACAGAACTCCCAGGAGTTTTTACAGCATCTGGATTTATCGTTGACTCAAAAAGAGGAATAATTATTTCTAACAGACATGTTGTGTCAATAGCACCTCTTTCAGCTCAAGCTGTTCTTTGCAACTATGAAGAGATTGATTTGGTACCAATATACAGGGATCCTATACATGACTTTGGCTTTTTCAAATATGACACTACAAGGGTCAGATTTTTGGATATTCCTGGAATACAACTTTATCCTCAAGGGGCAAAAATTGGGCAGGATATAAGAGTCGTGGGGTAAAAAAAAAAAAAAAAAAGTCCTTTTTCATAATTGAAACAGGAACGATGCTGGAGAAAAGCTTAGCATTTTGTCTGGAACTTTGGCAAGATTGGATAGAGAAGCTCCCAATTATGGAACTGGAAATTACAACGACTTCAATACTTTTTATTATCAAGCGGCTTCTAGTACTAGTTCCGGTTCTAGTGGCAGTCCAGTGCTTGATTTGTATGGTAGGGCTATAGCGCTTAACGCTGGTGGGGCCTCTTCCTCGTCCTCTAGCTATTATCTTCCTTTAGATCGAGCTCTTCGGGTCTTGAAACTCATACAAGATGAAAAACCTATCTTTAGAGGAACTTTACAGACTACGTTTGAATACATGCCTTATGACAGTCTACTTCAGCTTGGATTGAGCTGTTCATTGGAGAAAAAATTGAGGGCATTTTACAGTGGATCCTTAGAAAGCTTCAACAACGAAGGCCTTTTGGTAGCAAAAACTATTTTGCCAGACAGCACCGCTAGTAAACACTTAGAACCAGGCGATATTTTACTGACTTGTAACAACCGTTTAATGTCTAATTTGTTTGTTGAGCTGGAGGATGCGCTTGATGGGGCAGTTGAGGACAACAGTCCTGTTAATCTCACCGTTTTGCGCTCTGGCGAGCTAAAGGATCTTACAATATATGTAGACGATCTTCATTTGCTTACACCATTTAGATATCTTGAATTTGGAGGCGGTGTATTAAATGATCTTTCTTATCAGATGGCCAGATCCTATGGTCTTTCAATGAAGGAAGCAGGTGTTTATGTTGGTGTAGCAGGGTTTATTCTGGGAAGCGCAAAGTTACTGCGCAAGTCTGTCATTGTTGGCCTAAACAACATTCCAATAAGAACTATAGACGACTTTATAAAAGTAGCATCCGACATTAATCAAAATGAACGAGTTCCTATTCGCTACTATTCCCTTTCAAGACCTATGAGAACAAAAGTTATGATACTTTTTATGGACTGGCGTTGGCATAAGTTTCGAATAAATATAAGAAACGGTAAGAAATTCTTTTATTTTCAGTATATGGCTTTTCTAAAAACGATTATATGAAAGATACAACTGGTTTGTGGGACTGCAAAGTTTTACCGACGCCGCTAAAAAAATACAATACGACAAAAACCAACCATACTATAGAGTGTCTCGATACATTGTTAAAAGAAAAAGAAGATCCAGATAACATCTTATTTACGCTATCTAAAAGTATAGTCTCTATTGACTGTAACTCTCCTTTCGTAGTAGACGGTTCAAAATGTCCTCATTCATATGGTACTGGTGTTATTGTATCTTTAAATCCCCCTATGATAATATGTGATCGCGATACAGTACCCGTTGGAATCACTGTTATATCTGTCACATTTCAGAGTTCACTAACAATTTCAGCTAACCTACTATTCTTGCATCCTTTTTACAACTTCGCGGTTTTATCTTTCGATCCTTCTCTCGTAACTCAGTCTGGAATAGATATAAGAGCAGTTGAATTGGATGCAACACAGTTAAAAGTTGGGGATATAGTGAACTATATTGGGCTGTCCGGTAAACTAAATCAAATACACACACTTATTAAAGATAGTTCCCAAAAACCAAAAAAAAAAAAAAAAAAAATAACAGGTAGTAACGAGATAGATTCCAAGACAACTACTATTACTTCTTTATCGCCTGTTCGTACCCAGGAGACCTCTCCAGCTCGTTGGAGAGCTACTAATTTAGAAGTATTTAAAGTAAGTGGAGGTACTCTTTCTAGTCAAGGTGGATTCTTTGCGGACAGTAGTGGAAAAGTGCGGGCATTATGGATGGGATTTTCAATTGACAATGAAAAAGGACAGCAGTCTAGTGTTCTCGGTGGTCTTTCTGCTCACCTTGTTTTACCTATTATTGAATCAATCAAATCCCAAAAAAGACCACTTGTGTACGGTTTGGATGCTGAATTCTGGTGTTTGAAGTTGTCCAATGCACGTGTATTGGGACTTAACGAAAAATGGGTCGCCAGATTCAAAGCAGAAGTAGATATTAACAAACAACCATCAGTTGTATATGTTCTCGGGATAACAGATCCATCCACTGACTCTGGGAAACTTTTAAAAAACGGAGATATCGTCTTAGAAATCAATGGTCGAGTTCCCACGAGCATATCAGATCTATTGCTGTCGAACACACCTGATAGTCTTAAAATGGTAAAGAGCTTTTCTCACGATTAATTTTCTTATGTACATATTTGCTCAAATCAATAGACCGTGTTACGAGATGCAAAAGAATTGTTTTTAACTGTACCTACAACAAAATTTGATGGTCAAGAGACTACTGAGATTGTTGGATGGCAAGGTATGCTTGTACAAAAGCCACACATTGCAGCGAAAGAACAGGTGCAAAACTATGTTCCAGAGGGGGTCTATATATCTAGCTGCCTTTTTGGTTCTCCAGCGCAAGCCTGTCTTCAGTCCAATATCTGGATCATAGAAATAGACCAGTTGCCTGTGAAAACCCTACAGGAATTTATTTCTATAGCCACGATAAAGCATAAAAAGATTAACAAAAAAAAATCTATTCAGCTAGAAGTTTCAAAGCTTAAAAATATTTTCAATAATATATCAGAGGCTGAAGAAGCAGAAGAAAAGAGCAATAATTATCAAACGCACACTCAGATCAAATACGTTACAGCGGATGGCATTACGCATGTCAAATCCCTCCGCTTAGACAAACATTACTGGCCAACTTGGCATATTGGAAGAAATGACAACTGCTCTTACGAGTGGGAACTCACAACTTTTGATTAAGATTGCGTAATAAACAACAAAGAAGAATTGTAATGCAAAATACCAACCCAATTGTTTTGTTCTAGCGTTACACATTTAAATTGGTTAGTGTAATACTAACGAAGGTTTGAGGAGAGCATACAATCTTTCTTTTTTTGTAATGATATCATACTGGGTTTGTTTTTTATGATAAAAACCAATGAAAATGAATAGCTTTACGAAGAACAAGAACAATAGGCAGAAAGTCTGACGCTTTTCAGGATACTCTTTTAATCAATTAACCATTTTTAGAAATTCAATTTGGAACTGGGTATACAAAAGTTAATTTTCAGGTGCCAGACCTGATGAATTATTATTGTTTAGTTTCTGAGCTTGAAGACTGTCTTCTAGGATCTTTGCTTGATGAGCCTTCTGGTAGCGCGTACAATGGTGGCGCTGTGGGAGCTAAGTTTGCTGCATATGCTGGTGGAGGAAGCTCCTGATTAGAAAAGTGCAAGCCCAAATCGATTTCATCGTTGAAAGTTAGTGTACAGCTATTTTTAGACGAAGATGCTGTTTCATATTGTCTCGATTCTCCCATTAACCGTTCTTGGTAGAGAGAGTCTTTTATTTCTTCGGCAGGAGGAGCAGATGGTTGAGCCGCATTAGTGAGCATTGGCATAATAGTAATGTGGTTAGTTCTACAGTTCGACGATAGACAGGGCTCTAAAGACAATCTGTTTGATGTACTTCGGTTTGTATGTGATGCTCTGTTCTTGTTCGTATCGTAAAATGAATTCATACTGAAATCAACTATAGTTGAATCATCTTTAAAACCCTGGTGCCTACATTCGATTGAGCTGGACGGTTCTAAACTATGGTGGGGGTGTGTTGGCCCAGAAGGTAGTGAGGCATCAGCTAACTGTTTTTCAAGTTGTACATTTTTATTCTTGTGTATTTTTCTACGGGCAAACATGAAAATTCCAACAATCAATATTGTGCCTGTAATACTTCCAACAATTGATAAAGCAAGTTCCAATGTGCGAAAGGCTCGTCTTCCATTACCATATTTGTTGTTACTTGAAGCTGTGTTATCAACAGAGGAGTTCGGGTCTACTCCTGTGTTACTACCATCACTGTAGCCTTGCTGGTTCGCTGGTTGGTTTTCCCCGGTATATATCGTAGGTAGACTGGTGGGCGATTCAACGGTGGTAACTATTACTGTGGTGACTATAGTGTTGCTAGGCGTACCGAATGGGCCAGGATATCTACTTCTATTAAATCCTACTTCTGGATCTGCCCACGGGGGAAAATGATGGTATCGCTCTCTGTCATCGTTTTTTCTATCTCTATCTTCCTTCCTCCACTTGTCACGCCAGTCACCATCCGAATCGTTCTCATTTTCAGACCTTTCTTGTAAGTAAATGCTGGAAGAAGAAATAGGGGGCTCAAGCCCAAAACACATATTGAAGTTGACTAGCATCAAAGCTAGCAACATTACAAATATAAAATGAGCATTAAATTCCAGTAACAGCATCATGTATTTCTTTTGTTGAATTGTGTAAACAGGAGAAGAGAGGAGGTAAAAAAAATAAAAAAATAAAAATGTACAGTGCGGCTGGTAAATTTTACTCGCTTTAAATATTGAATATAATTGGCCGTTTGTGGTTATTACTTTAAAAACTTTACTTTGCCCTTCAGTTAGTCGGATTGGTATATGAGTTTACACGTAAAACCTCTAAAAATAAAGAAGTAAAAAACCTATTAAAACGACTGGTTTTTTGAGACCTGGAATATTCATGATTTTTGGAGCACACTGAGATATTCTTTGTTATAGATATTCACAACTTGCTGTGTCAATTTTTTCTATTCACTAATATATTATACTTCAGTTTCTTTGTCGGAATGATGTAGCTGTGTAGCTCCATTCATCTCTATTGTCTTTTGTTTATTTGTTCATTCAAAAAATGAAGTAAATTGGAATTAATTTTATCCTCTTTTTACTTTTGCAAGTATTTACAATCGTTGTCTATCACAAATGTAGGTGTATCAGCCTTTTTTTTTATTTATTTGTTCTTTTTTAACTGCATATGTAAAACTAGATTCTTAGGGTAATACTAAATTTCGTTTTTGTTAAGGTATAAAATAAAGTCTGTCTGAATTACGACACTTACAGAGCTCAATTACCATAAGTATAAAGTACACTCTAGATATGCCAAAAGCAAAAAAAAAGGCTGCTAAGACGGTTTTAGTTTTTGAAGCTTTACAGTCCATAACTTACACAACTGAATAGGTACAAATAATAGTTTATACACTAAAAAACGTGCAAGTAATAGCGCAAAAACAAATCCTTTAGAATTGCCATCCTGCCCTTTTTCGGCATGCAAATTGCTACTGCCTAAAGGCTCTATCATATGTAATTTTATTACAGTATTTCAATATTTAAAACGATCTTTTTTTTTTTTTTTGACCCTCAACACCGACTCAGTAAGTTTGCATTTGAAGTGGTAAATTACTCATCTCAAGCGTACTTGGTATATGTAGCAAAAAGATTCAAATCAAATTCAATAGGTGTACTTTTTTTTACTATCCTTACCTAACGTTGTATGGATTTTTCTTTACTGCATTAATGTAATGTAATCATTTTATAGAATGACTTGTTTATGACAGTATAACGTGAAAACAGGTATATTTTTACCAATGGGCTTAATATCTTTCTAAAATTTGTACCTGTACGTGAATTTGTCCAGAAAAAAGTAGCATTTTTTGATAATATTGCTCGCCTTTTTTATAGCTATAGAGAGTAGTGGTAAACAAAAACGGAAAGGAGGTGTTTACATTGTTTAATTGAAAACAACATCTCTATACAGTTTAGATCTTTTTTATTTGCTTTTTAGCTACGTTTTTCTTTTTGATGTTTTGTGTGATGGCTTTCGCAAGTTTGCATCTTGGGATAAGTATAAATAAACAAAATAAACTGGAAAACAGGCCTCCTTTTTATACTTTTTTTTGGTTATCTAAACCATCACATCTCTATCTTTCATTGAAGTGCCACTCTATAAAAATCCGTCACTATGATCACCATAGGATAGCATACTACACACAAGACATAGCAACAGTGGATTTGGAGGGAGAGTTGAGGCTATATGTTGTTTATGTATATTATTCCTGAATAACCAATGAAAGCTAGTTTATGTATGTAGGCATGTATATATTTTCTTTTTGGTATAGATCAATGTTTATAAATTGCTAACCTTTTCATTTAAAAATTGTAAATATGTTGATGTGTTGGATTTTTTCTCTGAAACAAAACTACACTCGTCGTCAAGGGGGCTGTCTATTGTCACTGTTTTTTTTTTTTTTTTTTTTGGTTCTTTTTCAGTATTCTTTCTGTTTAATACTACTCAAATCATTTTGACTTGTTCTTGCTAGGGCTGTTCGAAGTATATGCCATATTTAGGCTGAAGGTTCTAGTGGCATTTACCACTCGTCTGCTCCGTCACTAAATGTGAACTCTCGAGTATTATTATCATACTCAAACACCGTCACTACCACACTTTCTACAGACCACCTAAGTCTGCCGTATATACAAACCCAAATATCTCAAACCCTATTGTATTTGGCAAGTCAACGCATTATTTACTATCAAAATATTAACCTTTTTTTTTATTATTCTGGCCATTCTTCTATGGCAAACACACTGGCATACATAAATTTAGACTGCTTCTGGACTTTATTTAACCATGTTTGTGACACGAGCTGGCGGGCTCAGATTACTTGGATGTTGGGAGTGAATTTCGTCTACAGAACTCTACACAGGTGAGCTTTATAACAACCAAAGCTGACCGTTGTTACTTTAATAGTAATTAAATAAAAGATAAAAGAATCTTAAAGTGATGAAAAAGCCAAATTTCAAAAAAGGCCTTGTATCGTCCTAAATATCTAGCTGAAAGCCAAGCAATGCTGGTGAAAAACTTTACTTCTACAGTTGACAAAATTGCGAGGTTTCATTTCCTAGGAAATTCATGGTAAGAAAAAGCATACAGTTTTAGGAACATTGTTAGTAGCTAGTACCCATGGGATATTTTAACAAACAGTCAAATCCCATCTCTAATGATTTATTTATAAGTAGAGAAGAAAACAAACACTATAAATTCTGAGCTTCATTTCTTCATATAAAGTGTCCAAAAAAACAACATCAAATACTTTCCCCACAAGCTGGTAAAGTTATTATGAAAGAAGTTACATTAGAATCTATTAATTGTTTTAACAATCGTTAGTGTTTTGATACTATAAAACTCCAATAAACTACGGATGAGCCAGGCAGCCTAATAGAAGCAAATGACCGCGGTCGTAACTTTAAGGAAATTTTAGTCCTGCTTTTATCTCCTACATTTTATTATTATTGAACGACATAATTAGTAAGAAAGAAGGCGAAACAATGAACTCAAGAGTTGTATTATGATCACAAGCCATTATTTGTAATTTTTCAGCTAAGAAGAGAATTTTATCAGCTATGCGACAGCAATCAAACATTAGAACCATTCGCAAAAAGACAAACGCTCATTTACCATTCGCGCCTAAACAGTTCTACTGTAATACAGTAAATTCTAACAAATCGACAACGGAAAAACTCAACTATGAGGAGAAATATTATTAATAAGTCTGCCTGAAACGGCTTTAGAGCTGTTTTATAGCTGTGAAAATAAAACATACACCTATTGTATAAAGATTCAACGCTCGTTTAGCTAACACTGCTTTTACAAGGCAACAAAAATACCCCTTTCTCGTCTTATGCGTTCTGGGAAATATAAATTCAAAAATAAAACCATCTTGAACAGCCTTTTCAAGCAGTGAAATAAACCAAGTGAGCTATCTTCTCTGGGGATATATTCTTACTGTAAACTGAATCTAAGGCGATCATTAGCTGAGTTTAGATCGCTGAAAGATTTATTTCCGATTTGGCTTTTGCCTCTTACAGAAGAAAAAGCTTTGACCATTTGTAAAATGATAGGCTGTGTTAGATATTACGGAGAGCTTACGAAAGCAGTAGCTTTTTTTTTTTTTTTAAAAAAAAAACTCTATTGTGAAAGTCTTCACTAAAAGAAACCTTTGGGTTGCTTGGCCCAAAAAAGACTAAAAAAAAAAAAAAGATAATAAAAGACGGTGATAGGTGCTTTCCTTATCACACGTAACACAGATGATAGCCTTGCTTTACAAAACCTGCTTTCAAGCGCGCTATAAAAGAGATCAAACTGGCAAGACGCATCTCTATGGGTAGCTATAGGCTTGCTCTATAATTCTTACTATATGATAAGAGCAGGAGGGGAAGCAGGGAATACGTAAAGCCAGCTATTAGCTATTTTCTTTTGTTTACTTCGGAAACTGAAAAACAAGGAGAAGAGTGTAAACAAACAGACCTTTTTGCAGGAATAGATGAAAAAATGATGAAAGATTATCTCACAAGTCACTTTGGATTATAAAATATCAAGAGGAAGCGCGTTTTTTCGTTTTTTTTTTTTTTTTTTTTTTTTTTTTTTTTTTTCTTTAGGTATTCCGTCTTGTTTTACGGAGGTTATGGGGAGCCACTCTTTCTCTGCTGGCAATCGACATTGGTTGGTTGCTCACTCTTTGATTGTTCTGCAACCCAACATATGTGTCTTGTATGCGCGCGCATACGGATAATGAAGCGGCTGCGAGGCATGACTTACCTTATGCAACGCGACAAGAAAGTCCTACCCATTATCGTCAATCAAAGCTTCGGTGTAGTGCGAACGGCGTTGACCTCTGTACTTTTGTTGGGAGGTACGGAGTAGTTCTGAAGGCTAAGCAGAGTTAGAGCCCCATGGCTGCAAGGAAATGGGTCTGGAGGCGCGGTGTATGCATGCGGGATGTTATTACGATTCTCTTTGGTGGTCAGTAAACTAAGCTTGTGCGAACCTACTTGGTAAGAAGTACATTTGCATGTCGGGTGGGGAGGCCAAAGAGTGAACCTATGCTGCACCCTAAAAAATAGTGTATGGAATTTAAGGGGTTGGGTTCCTATTCGCTAGCACTTGGATGATCTTGAAAGCCTTTTGGGCTGGACGGTTCTGAAAAGTGTGCAAGACCCTGGAGGTTTGCGGTATCGAACTGACCCTCGCGCTACTGCTTGCAACTGGGGACCTTGACGGAATCAAATGTACTCTCACCTGCTCGTGGTTGATTCTGCATATCATCAAAAGAGCCCTTGGCTCTTTTTTTGAGAACTAAGAAGAGTATCTTTTGCTTTTTGCCTTTTACTTTTTGCTTTTAATTTTCTTCACTTTTCTTTTTCTTTTACTTTTTTCTTTTTTACTTTTTCTTTTACTTTTTTTTTTACTTTTTTTTTTTACCTTCAAATGAAACTGCTTTTTTCCTTTTTCAGCTTAACTTCTAAAGTCTTAGTATTGATCAAACTTTCTTTTGTCCTGGCTCAAGTTTAGATGCTTAATACAATATATATAAGAAATAAACAGCAAAACATCAAAGCAAAGCGATACATGCTTGCTATACTCTTTCGCTTGCCTTATGTAATTCTAAAGTAGCTTATAGGCTAAAATTATAGGATGTTTTGCAAAAAACCTACTCTAGAAATGCCGTAGTAGAATTTTTGAAAAAAGAAGCGAGAACATTTTTGAAAAAAAACAAAAAATGCCAACTGTAATCAAGTCTCTAGAATTGAAGAGCTATAGTAAACCCTTTTTTTTTTTTTCGTGTATACCTTCTCTAAACAACCCAGATCAACCCCTGTGGTTAATGTTGGACTAAGAAAGTGTATGTTGAAGTAAATCAATTTTTATTTTTATTTTTAGGGTTATAGAGGAAAAGTGTAAGTCAAGTGGATTCATTCATAATGGCCAATGAAACAATAAACGCAAGCAGAAGTATGTGGTTTTGAAACAGTATAATACTGAAGATCTTCAATGAAAGGCCACCTCAGCTGTAATAATTTACTCAAAAACCCTAAGATATAAATCCAATACCTCCTATATTCATAAAAAAGCTTTATACTTATACAAGTTGTACACACCAAATTTAGTCTTAAGCTGTTTTTTTCACAAGCTACTATGTTGATTTGTAGCACTAAAGCGGTCTACATGTTTATTGTTCAAGCAAGCGATACTACTGATAAATCTGATCTAATTAGCCATACTTTGCGTGATAGACAGTAGAACTAACTAAATGATCCAGATGTATCAAATAAAATAGATAAAAATTTGGGTATTGTTGATTAAAACGCATCAAATATTGCGAAGAAATAGAAAACACAAAAACACTTCATCAGTATGTTTTTATCAAATCATGTACCCAACGAAAATGTGTTTGTTGAAAAACATTCAAAAAACAGTATTATTAACATTTGTTTTTCGTTATATAAATAAGCCTTGAAAGTCGATCAGGGCCTTTAGTGTAAGCTTTTTTTTTTTTTTTTTTTTTTTTTTTTGGCTTTTACCTTGGTTCAGTTTTATCTTTAGTTCAAACTACTTTGCAACATCTGATGTTCACCTACAAAAATCTTTTTATATTTACTTTTACATTTCTTTTTGTACTTACATTCAGGTAGTTATATATATATATATTACACATAGACTTTTCCAATGTCTCAAAATCTACACTAGACTGGTCAGATTAACCAGACTAAGTTGACCACTTGAGGGCAATTAGATTATACTGAAACCAAGTAGACTATCTTGAAACAATTTATAACAACTCTCCCTTTTGAAATAAAACATGTTTACATCCTTCCATCTTATTTTACAGGTTGTTTATGAAATTAAGACAGCATAGAGTAACGCTATGGGATGAAAGGTAAACCCTTTATAATCTATAACGACAGTTCATTCCCATAATCTTTTTAGATTTTATAGCGACATCACCAATATATTTAGTGGTAAATTTCTCTCTTGCTTT
>JAIXMR010000121.1:0-75492 GCA_025677835.1 Sporodiniella umbellata | reverse complement strand
AGTGTCTGCTATGGATGGCAAATTAAGAGGCAAATGGCACCTGCAATGCTTTGGTTGTCATGTAAGGCTTTTGTTTATTTTCTATGTGTTGCTGATGTCTGTTTTAGACGTGTCATCGACCTTTTCCAGACAATACATTTTATGTGTTTGGTGATTCACCTTACTGCAAAAGACATTATCACCAATTAAACAACTCACTCTGTAAAACGTGTGATGAACCCATAGAAGGACCCTGTGCACAAACCATCGAAGGCTGGCGTTTTCATCCCTCTTGTTTTGGATGCAGTGTAACAAATTCTTCTATTTATATCCAGGCTATTGATTGATCCCTATCTTTAGGTGTGTCATTGTCCAATTACGGATATTTATTATTTATTGGATAAACGAATTTATTGTGAGAGACATATTCGACAGTTACAAATACAACGGGCAGAGAAACGCAAGACTCAGTTTGGCCGAATCTAACTAAATCCCTTTGTGATTAAAGCCAAACCACCAAATCAGAATACCAGCCACGATCAACAGAATAATAAAGATCACAAAACAAATCCATTTTTTCTATAACAATAACAATAACAATAATAATAATAATAATAATAATAACAATAACAATCATCCAAAAATAGTTTCCCCACACAATTGAATAAAAGAATGTGTGAATCCAACGATAGACAAAATAAAGAGAAAGTTCATTAGCTATTTTAAAAAGAAAAGTGTATGTGTGTGTGTGTGTTTTTTTTTTACCCCGCGTGTGCTCTTTGCACTGACAATAGCCTTTTCAATTTCTCGATTTCCCTGTTCGAGATCCACCGTCGTATTTTCTGCGTGTGTTTCGATTTCTTTCAGGGTCTCGCCTTGTTCTTCTACCATCATCTGCATGTCCACAAACAGCTGATGAAGTTCAAGGATGGTCTTTTCGATTTTTTTAATATCATCATGGCGTGATTGTACTTCGGACAGGACCGCCTTGGCTTGTCCAGATCGATTGGCCTGCATTAACTATATATATATATATATAAAGAAGGATCGATTATCCCAGCCTTTGTCTATCTCTAGGGTTATCTTACGGATTGGGCAAAAATCTGTGGCGGTTCATCTGAATCCAATACACGGTCGATTTCATCTGGCGTGGCGTTAGGTTGAACGATCCGGATCTGACGTTCGACCCGTTGACGGTATTTTTGTTGATAGGTGCGTTCGATATCTTGGTATCGTTGAATGGTCTCGATAAACTTCTTTTTTAATGCAGCATGTTGGGTCTTGCGCATAGGCAGATCGCCCGAATGACTCGGCATACGTGCATTACTCAACTCGATGGCTTTTTAAAAAGACTGTTAAAACATACCTTGCTCAAGATGTAGTTTACCTTTGATCTTGTTCTTGCACTCGTTGTTCAGTCGGGTGGTCTGTTTGACAATCTTTTCCAGTGCCACTGTATTTTCTTCGGCTTGTTCATCTGTAATGTTGGTCAATGCTGAACCATGCATTTCTTCAATGCGTGAGATATTGTTCAAGATTCGCTTGTTTAACTCTTTGGCTTCCTCCACCTAAAATGGCTCAGTAAATTCTATATATATATATATAAACCCCCCTCCCCTTACCGCTTGAAAGAATTGATCTGTAGAATTATTATCTCCATTATTTCGAGTACTCATCTCGTATTGTTCTTTGCTCTCGGGCGCATGTCGATCTCCTCTTGATCCGCTTTGATAGGTGGGTGAAGGGGAAGCAGGAGGTCGGTATTCGTTTCTACCTGCTGTCGGCATCGGTTCGTATTCATCACTGATGTATATGTCTTTAGTATCCCTTTTCTTAAGGTCTGTCTTTACCTGAGACGACTATCAAAAACAAAAGCGATAAAGATCAGTAAACAACAACATAAGATGATTAAAAAACTTACTCGTATTTCTTTTCGTTACTATTCACACCCTATCTTTACAAGTTAGACCAAAAAAAAAAAAAAAAAAAAAAAAAAAAAAACAGAGTCTATCCTGTTTGATGGCTATTTACTCTTAATTCAGCTAAACGGTCACGGCTCATAGTAAATCGAGTGGCCATTTATGGGTTGGTTGTTCTAAAGGGAAAGGAATGGGGAATATAGAATGTCTGAAATGAGATGGAAGGTAATAAATAGGAAAGAAAAAAAATAAATGAAAAAAATCTTTCTATTTTTCTGATCAGTGGATTATTTTAAGCTTTAGGGTTGTACAATTCAAATTAAAAAATAAATCTCTTTTTCCCCTTTTGTCTATTTTCAATTTGTTTTCAATGTGCTAAAATAGTCACTTTTTTTTTAGCAATAAAAAAAAGGGGAAGGGGGAGAGAGAGAGAGAAAGGCATGCACTTTTTTTTTTTTAAAAAAAAAAAAATTGGGTTTATTATTGGATTACACTCCTAAAGTGTAGGTGTGTAGATATCTTTCAGGTGTGTATGTGTGTGTGGGTGTGTGTGTATTTGTGGGTGCATTCTGAGTTTGAAATCAGAACACAGATCGAATGGGTGATACTTAGCGATAGAGACTATACGCCTCTTGTTCTGCTCTTTGAGCTTCACGAAAACGAGCGGTGAGCGGAGCAGGCCATGGCTTTTGTCGAAGGGGCGCGGTGTGCTGAGGGCGACGGGTATAGACATCTTCAGAACCGATGATATAAAACATATGAAACGTGTCGCGACAGATCTTGTATTGTAGTCCGGAAAGATGAAGCGCCTCTTTCTCGCCGTATTTGCTGCATAGGTTTCGGTTCAAGAAAGTACGGGAGAGTTTGGATGGCTCGATGCCTTCGGTTGCTTGCTCCCAGCAGAGATAGCGGTTCACATAGTCTTGATAGTCTTTGTCTGATAGCTTGAGTCTCCTCAAATGCTTGTTGTTGTCCAGTAATCGAATATGCAGCTGGCGTCTCTTGTGTGTCTATTGTAAACAAGTCAGCTCATAGTGTCCACTTGGACAAAGACTTACAAAATCCAGTTGATAGACGTTTTCTGCGGGATCGATCGACTGTACCGCCTTGTTCTTGTAGGCTGTGATATCGCCACGCTCGGTTTGGAACAGCTCAAACAGATCTTGAGAGACTGCGTCTGTCATGATGATATGGATCTATCATAGACTGAGTATCTAAACCCCTTTTATATATATATATATATATATATTTATGTGTTCTTACATGACGAACAAGCGACAGGACAAGCTTATGGACCGTAAAGAGAATATAGGCCTCCTTGCCAAACATGTATCTCGTACTTTCTTCAAAGGTCTGTTGATCCACCTCACCTTCCAGTAGCTTATCGATCAGTACTAAAAGTACGTTATAATATCCCTGCTTACTGTCGATTTTTAAAGCTGGATAGGCACGGATTAATACGGGTGTAGGTTCAGGTGGAAACACTTACTTTTGAACCGTCGAGGCGTGATGCCCAAATCCAGTGCTTCTTTACATGCTTTTTTGGGTAGCTGAGGGTCCTTTTTGAATGCCTGATCCAGTTTTTTCATAGTATGGAGACGGTCGTAAAGCACATGGTACAATCGAACGAAACAGTAGAAAATGTCGTTAGCCATAAAGTGAACGCTGCTTTCTTGCTCTATCTCCATGGAATCCTCTGGCAAGGACTCAGAGGGAGCGCGCGAGGATGTGCCTGGAACAGGTTCCATCGGGCCACTACTACTCTCAGTCTCTTCCTCTTCCATCTCCTCCTCTTCCTCCAGTATCTCTTCTTCCACCGCTGTTTCTTCTCTTTCTTCGTCTTCCGTATCTGACGGTACCTGGCTTGTGTTTTTGATCAGCACGTTTCTTAAAAGCGCTGCGGACTCGCCTGGGGGTAATCGCCTTCTGCGCCCGCGACGCTTTCCAGCAGGCGCCGGCTGAGGTAGCGTCATCAGGAGTGAATCGTTGGATTGGACCGACGAGCCGTCATCGTCGTCAAACTCGTCTCTGTCAGCAGCACCAAGGTCAGGCTCATCGCAACCCAGTGCGTTCTTGGATGGCTCCACATCCACCACGTCCCATAGCATAGGCACCAGATGATCCATAAACCGCCGCATGCCAACACAGTCTTCGAGCGTATACACTGGCTGACGATCCAAAAAGAAGTAGACCAGTCGAGACACGTCTTTGAAAATCTCGCGGTCTTCAAACCCAAACGACGGGTTGGACGGTCCTTGCTCTGCTTCGGCTACAAACGAACGCATGGTCAGCTGCTGCCGATCCGAACGCTTGAACCGGATAGCACGCACATCCAGCGACTTCCAGTAATTTTTAGCTTCTACCTCCCGCCAAATCTTATGCCACTCTCTCTGCGCTCGCTTCCATTCCTCTCCCTTCTGCTTTAACCGCGCCAGAAGAATCGGCACTGACCCGCACGGCTGTTTTTTGATCAGCTGCATCATCTCCACGCCACCTTCAGCCCCATAGATCTTTTTGAGCATACGGACATAGACTGGGTTCAGCATCGTGTCTGAGGACAGTTTGAACTCTGCCTGTTCTTCAACGCTCATCCCGTTCATCTTTTTCAATAAGGGTTCAAGCAAGGCAACCGTGTTCAGATTGGCTTCGATGTTCAGGTCGTAATCGTATCTAAAAATAGAAAGGTATCAACAGTCTATCCCTTTTGTACGTCCATCTACCTTTCTTCCTCCACGCGAGCAAGCGCTTCTTCGTACGGGTTCTTTCTACAGACCGCCAGCGTGCGGATCGAATGAGCCCAGTCTGGATGGACACGAAAGCTATCGTTGAGCACTTCCCAGCAGAGCGCGTCGCGTCCTGAGCAACGGTTGTTTTGCCATCGCGATGGTGTATAGCGATAGCTCGGCCCACACTCGACACTGGCCAACCGTGCGGATTCGTCGTCCATCGTCACCTCCGGGTCGTAATAACCCAACAGGCTCTTGAAGCGCGCCATCAGCTCGGGCGCTTGGCCAAGATAGTCCTCCACACGGCGGATCAACGTCCCTTGGTCCATGCTGGGAAGATCCAGTACTTTCAAAAACGCACTGTAACGCTCCCGGTCGTTCAGCCAGGCCTTCACCCGCTCAAAGAAATCTGCTTCCTCACTAGAGAAATCCGGACACACATAATCCATCGCTTGGTTTCCAGATCTCACGTCTGAGGTATCCGTTTCTTCTATTCCTCGTTTGTTTTTCTAGTTACATCGTTCACTATCAACACACACACATAGTCCTACACTTACTTTATTCAAAGCGTTCGCGTGAGGATACCCAGGTCTTTTCTTTCTTAACCTGGGCTCGGGTAAAAACTGTCGAAATTCATCCATCAATTCGGCAGATCCTTCCAATAATACCTTGACTTGTTCGTATACCTTACACACACAAAAAAAAAAAAAAAAAAATAGCCAGACAAATACATTCAATACATATTTTTCTAACCCACTTGTAAAAAAAAATTCAAGAAACAAGATCAAAAACTACGTACAGACCTTATGTATAGGCTTTCCTTCCTTTTGATAGTTTTGCAAGATATCCAGAAACGTCTGATAGACCTCTGGCCGGTCCATGAAACGGCCTTTGACCTTGTGCACATACCGAATCGCATGATGGATCTCCTCTACTACCACTGGCTCTGTAGTACTCTCTTTGTCGGTTTCCAACCGTATTGGGCTGAGATGGAGCAACGCCTCGGAATCTGAAATGGTGGTAGTGGTGCCTGAGGGCGTAATGACCTTCAGTACTGTCTGTTCTTTTTCTAAGCAACATTCGATCGCATAGCCTGGGGGTAAGAATGTATTGAACCCAGAAATCAATACTGGATCTCCTTTAAACAAACCAGACACGCGTTCGATCACACCAGGAGTATCAATCCTATCCGTGTATCAATAAACACACATATACATCAGTCTACACTTTACATTTGACTCTTGAAATCTTTCATAATATCCAAAAATCGGTTGTATGTTTCAGGTTGAGAGGCAAACTTGGCTTTGACTCGATCGAGATAGGAAAGAGCATCTTTTACATTCAAAGGTCGAATCGCTTCCTTGCTGTTTAATGACGGACTAAAAAAAAACAATTACTTTCTTTTTTTCAACGGTCCATCCGATTTACCTTTTTTCAAGCATCTCAAAAAGGAAAAGGGATTTATGTTTGTTATCTTTAACAATCACTCTCTCACAAAGTATATATACAAATAAATAATCAAAAAAAAAAAAAAAAAAAAAAAAGCACTAAAAAAAGTGAAAAAAAAAAGAAAAGAACCCCGTATTTTAAGAAATACACCCTATTGTTATCCAAGTCACTACATGGAACGGAAAAAGGGGGAATTTGATCATCTCTTGATTTGATTGGTAAAAGTACTACTGCAAGACTATACACTATTCATGTACCTTTTCTTTGATTTAAACCTCTACAAATAAAAGCGATCTAGAATACTCTTTTTTTTTTTTTTTTCAAACTAGTTCTTTATTATGTACCCTTCAAGCCTTTTTATGGTGTCCTTTTTTTTTTTTTTTTTTTATTTGTTTATTTAGATTGTAAGCTTAAATCAGTTGTTTGGCTTGTTCTTCCCAAGTATTAGCATCTAGTACACCACTGAGCAATCCAATGTTGTTTCGGGGTGAAGGGTCAGATTCTTGATCTGCTTTGTTGAAGCCTGGAATAAGCGCTAAAAAATTGGGTACGTTACCGTTCGTGTTCTGCTCATGATTCACCGTAACAGCAGGGGCGGTGTTTATTCCAAAATTTAAAAGAGGACTAGCCTTGACTGTACAGAGAAAACAGTTTAAAATCAAAACCATAAAACGCATCATGGACTCCAAAGGAAACACACACACACAGAGAGAGAGAGAGAGAAAGAGAGAAAGAGAGAAAAGTTGTGAAAAAAAAGAAAAAATAGAAAAAAGGAAAAAAAAAACACTGTCTTTACTATCAAAGTTCAATATATCCTAAAAAGCCGCCTCTTGCATTTAATAAAACACTATTGCTTTTATACATATACATATATCAATATCGATATCGTCAAAAGGGAAAAAACGCGTTTGATTTTCAACTCACTATCGCTTTCGGAAAGCGGGTATGCCGCTTTGATTCCAGGCAGAGCGATCAGTAAGATCTTTTGTAACAGGATATAATATAGAAACATTGAATGTTTCTTATACATAAAAAGATGCACGTACTACTTCAACCTACTGCTATTAATAAAACGGACAGCATCACGAAATACAGGTTTGTAAATCTTTCTGTTTTATTGCGTTTTGAGACTTTTCAAGTTATTAGAGTACAAACACCAACACAACTTTATTAACTATTATTATTACTATTGCTTTTTTTTTTGTATGCAGAATCGACTCAAAATTTAGGGCAATTTATTCAAAGTACCACCAGTCAATCCATTCAAAGTACCACCAGTCAATCCATTTAAAGCACCACCAGTCAAATCACCACCAGTCAATCCACCCAAAGTATCACCAGTCAAGTCGCCAGATGTCAGTCCGTTCAAGCCGCCAGATGTCAATCCACCGGTTGTACTATCTACCGTTGATTTGACCTCTTCAAGAGCACCACCTGCCTTATCAGTGGCTCCACCAAGAGCAGCATTGGAGGAATCACTGTTTAAAATACGTCGAGCCAACGTTTTGTCACCTGTAGTGCCAGTGGTTCCTGTAGTGCCAGTGTTAGCGAGATTAAAGCGGTCTATAGCTTCGCTGATAGCTTCTGCACGCTTTCTTTCTTCTTCGACATTTGGGGCTGTTGCCGACGACTCTGCTCCGTAACTTTTACCTAAAGCATCGAGTGTACCACCAGCAGTGTCTGAAATAGGCTTCAGAATGTCAGAGCTATTAGGTAAAGAATCCACAGCCTCATGTCCTGCAGCCACCTTACGGCTCGTCTCATCTAATTTCAAGGTATTTGAGTCAACAATATTCAGTACTGGTTTAGTCACACTATTGGTAGTGGATAGTAGACTTGAGGTAGCACCTTCCGTGAGATCAAGAGCACCGCCAGATCCAGAGACAGCACTGTTGCTATCAAGAGGTATAAGTCGTCGAGCTAATTTACTGAGGCTTCCTGCAGATAACTTGTCTTCAACGTTCAATTCAGCATATGGAACAGGGACAGCAAAGCTAGTGCCGATAAGGCAAGCAGCGGTTAAAGTGATGAAGAAAGCAGATCGCATTATATTAGAAAGATATTCTTTACGTTTTTTATTTTCAAAACCAAAACTCTTTAGTACTTATATATACCTTTTTTTTTTAAAAGGAACTTTAAGTCATTTATGTGATTTACATCTTGCATAAAAAAAAAAAAAAGGTTGCATCATAGAAGCTATCTAGTATAGGTAATTGAAAAAGGCAGCAGTAATGTACAAGGGGTAACAACTCCAAACTAGTCTTTGACTACAGAAAAAAAAGTTTCTCCTTAGTTCTACTCCTTTATAAGAAAAAAAAAACTGTCATTAATTGATAACATTTCACAGTTACAAAAGAACGAACGACTCAAAAGCACAAACTCAAGTCTAGTAAAACTCGCTATATGGCCTCTTGTTTAATAGTTTACAAAGCCTGTTATTCTATAGGTATGGAAGATCAAAAAAACAGCAAGGCAAACCAGGATCTCTGGTGTTACCCATAAACATGATTGCTTTTTATCCAAATTCTGCTTTTAGAATCGAAAAGCACAAAGCCGAAAAAAAAAAAAACACCCCAAGACCTTGATAGAATAAAACGCTTCGTAGAATTTCTGCAAAACTACTTATTCATACTTGGCTTTATTGGATGTTACTATTACTTTACTGGCTTATCTCCTGCTTGAAAAAAATCTAGCCGATTCAGGGTCATGCATTGAAGCAGCTATGTTACCTCAAGATTTATCGTCCGCACTCTGAAGAGATTGCTTGCAGTCTGTGTCTCAGTGTTAGAGATCTGCTCTTTTCTCATCGCTTTATTACGCTTATTTTTCTGTTTTGTTTTCGAAAGAAAACAAAAAGAAAACTTTGCAGTATTTCTCTATAGTGTTTGGGCCCAAATCTTTTTAAAACTGCTACGGTATTATTAGCAAAATCTCCTTATATTGCTTGAAGTTAGGAGTTACATATATCAAGGCGTCGAACGGTAAACTCCTCAAGACGCAGGTACAAGAAAAATAGATTAGTAGTAAATTTCCAAGGTTATGATTTCCCTTGTATAAATTCGGAAGCAGCACATAAAAAACACCCAAATACAGTGAATCTGCCTTTTTTCTTTTTTAACCCTTTCTACCACTTTCCTCATAAAATCCTCAAGATCACTAAACTAGGCTATAGATTTGTTTGATTGTTGTAAAAAAAAAAAAGCTGAGTAAATGTGAGTTTTACTAATTTTTCTTTGGTGAAGATTTGCTTGAGTCGTACAAATCGCTTCTTTTTTTTTAAAAAAAAAAAAATTGGCGATCACAAACATAAAGATCTGCACTAAAGGAAAAGCTAACACTGTAACGTACGCCCATTCACATTCCGCCACCACGGAGAAAACCTTTTGTTGCATAAAATCTTGTGGATTATAGCATTCAGCCAATACGCTTATTATACAGATGGCTCGAAGCGATATTTGAAAATCTCTTGGTTGCATATAAAAACTACTCTAGACTTGAAAACCTTTCATGGTTACCAAAAGCTCAAGAATCATCCAACTACCTGAGAAAGGAGCTTTATTGTTTTGATAGACGTAGTTTTTTTTTTTTTTTTTTTTTCGGAAATCTCAAGTTTAGCTTGTCTACTTTTACTAAAGCTTTTCTTTTAAAAAACAGAAATGTTATATCTGATTATAAATGTTAGAGAAGGCCAGTGCTGTTTTTAAAAAACAGTAAGTTTAATACTTTCTCTGACTAGACATACTTGAAAACATAAAAAGCGTGTTATTATAGTTATATATCCGCAAATCTCAGCCTTGCTCTTTCTTTAGTTTTTTTTTTTACGTTGTTCACAATTATATGTGATATATGCATTAAAAAAAGAGTCTAGTCTCTAAAATATATTTTTATGACATTTGGTATCCGTGGTTTTAAACACAAAGGCTACTGTTCTAGTAAAGTTTTTTCAATAGCCATACATGCCTATAAATATATATATATATATAAACCTAAAGGCCTTGATGAGTCTAAGAAAAAAAATACACTTGACCTTTTACGTGACCAAATTACCCTTTAATCCTCCTAAAGTTAGGGGTTCAATAGTCAAATGACGATAAGATCAATAAAAGTCGACTTTAGTAATGTCAGAGCGTATTGTAGATCAGGAGAAACATACATTATAGTTCCGTTTGATTTTTTCCAGGAGATCTTGTAGTTTTCTGTTTTTTTTTTTCAGTCCAAACTCGTCCCCGAAGTTTATATGACGCATAAAAAAAAGGGAAAAGGCAAAGACTTTGAAGTAGATACGCAATGAGATTTAATAATTGTATCAAATCAAATCAAATACACTCACCTAAAAAAAGGCTTTTTCCAAAGGGAATTGAACGAATGCAAAAGAACTTTTATCGAATAAAAACACCAAGCTTTTCTTACCGCTTATTAGGTGCTTGAAAAAGTCTTGATGTTTTTTTTCCAATACGGTGCAAATATTGAACATTGAAAGTGTATTTTACTAAAGAATACTCTTTGACTACTGTGTACTCGGAAAGTAAAAGCAGTAGATTAAGCGTGTAAAAAAACAGAGGTAGGCCATATAGCATTACAGCTTTCATACATACTGACTTTATTTAATAGAAAATACTTCAGGGAAAAAACAAAGTTAAAAAAGCTTAGTATTGTTCGTCAGTTTATAAATCTTTAGTCCATCTCTCCAGTAGTAATACCACTCACAGTATCTTTGACAGTTTCTTTAGCACTGTTAACATCACTTTCTACAGCTACATTAGTGTTTTGTTTAAGATCATTAATTCCTTGAGCATCTACAGAGGTCTCTATACGGCGGGGCAATAGAGTTTTGACTCCTATGCTATCCAGAGTATCACCTACGACCTGGTTAAATTTACCTCCACGACGTTTCAATGGCTTTTCAGTTTTCACATTGACAGCAGCATCTGGTAGACCAACATTTGCAGTATCTTTAGCTTCATTGACAGTTCCGTGAGCGATATCATGAACTTGACTACCAGCTCCATTAACAAGACCATTGGCTGTTTCGGTAGTGCTGTGGACTGTATCAGAGACATCTACACGGCGTTTCAATGACTTTTCAGTTTTCACATTGACAGCAGCATCTGGTAGACCAACATTTGCAGTATCTTTAGCTTCATTGACAGTTCCGTGAGCGATATCATGAACTTGACTACCAGCTCCATTAACAAGACCATTGGCTGTTTCGGTAGTGCTGTGGACTGTATCAGAGACATCTACACGGCGTTTCAACGACTTTTCAGTTTTCACATTGACAGCAGCATCTGGTAGACCAACATTTGTAATATCTTTAACTTCATTGACAGTTCCGTGAGCGATATCATGAACTTGACTACCAGCTCCATTAACAAGACCATTGGCTGTTTCGGTAGTGCTGTGGACTGTATCAGAGACATCTACACGGCGTTTCAACGACTTTTCAGTTTTCACATTGACAGTAGCATCTGGTAGACCAACATTTGTAATATCTTTAACTTCATTGACAGTTCCGTGAGCGATATCATGAACTTGACTACCAGCTCCATTAACAAGACCATTGGCTGTTTCGGTAGTGCTGTGGACTGTATCAGAGACATCTACACGGCGTTTCAATGACTTTTCAGTTTTCACATTGACAGCAGCATCTGGTAGACCAACATTTGCAGTATCTTTAGCTTCATTGACAGTTCCGTGAGCGATATCATGAACTTGACTACCAGCTCCATTAACAAGACCATTGGCTGTTTCGGTAGTGCTGTGGACTGTATCAGAGACATCTACACGGCGTTTCAACGACTTTTCAGTTTTCACATTGACAGCAGCATCTGGTAGACCAACATTTGTAATATCTTTAACTTCATTGACAGTTCCGTGAGCGATATCATGAACTTGACTACCAGCTCCATTAACAAGACCATTGGCTGTTTCGGTAGTGCTGTGGACTGTATCAGAGACATCTACACGGCGTTTTAATGACTTTTCAGTTTTCACATTGACAGCAGCATCTGGTAGACCAACATTTGCAGTATCTTTAGCTTCATTGACAGTTCCGTGAGCGATATCATGAACTTGACTACCAGCTCCATTAACAAGACCATTGGCTGTTTCGGTAGTGCTGTGGACTGTATCAGAGACATCTACACGGCGTTTTAATGACTTTTCAGTTTTCACATTGACAGTAGCATCTGGTAGACCAACATTTGTAATATCTTTAACTTCATTGACAGTTCCGTGAGCGATATCATGAACTTGACTACCAGCTCCATCAACAAGGCCATTGTTTGCACCAACAGAGGTAACGCTATTAGGTTCAAGAGACTTGGTACCGGCAAAAGCAGATGTAGTATCTACACGCCGATTTAATGACCTTTCAATTTGCACCTCAGTATTGAGACTGGTTTTGTTATTTATAGGTCTAGCCAAACTAGCACAGATCAAGCAGGCAGCAGTAAGGGTGATGAATAAGTTAGAACGCATGTTTTAATAGCAGAAGAATTGCAATAATAAAAAAATAAAAAAAAATAAAATAAAGCTTTATATAGCCTCTGGTCTAAATGTTTTGGCGTTTGATAGACTTTCACCCTGCATTTTTTCAAGTAGACGTTTTGATGTAAACAAATAAAAATATGCTATGTAACGTTGTTACTGCTTGCTAATAATTGTCTAGCATTTTAATTTTTTTTTAAAGAAAAGGCGCCTTTTTCATATATATATATATATATATAAAGCTGTAGATTTATAAAACATAATGTTTTACATACAAAGTGTTCACTGTTGTAAGTAGATGTAGCACTCCAAGTCTCATACCTTAGTGGCTTTTTTATTTTCATACTTGACTGGTGAAATACATGCAGATAGCATAACAAGAGGCTAGCGGCTTTGTAAAAAAAAACTAATCGGGATAGATAGATACTGATTTATGCAACTCAAACAATAGCAGACGTCTAGGCCTTAGGCTAACATTGAAATGACGGTGATATACACTCTATAGTTTATTTTTTCTGAGAAATGGGCCTTACTAAAAATTGTTTTTGTGCTCGGCTCCCGCTCCTTTTGTCTTTTCAAATACTTAGACCAGTAATTTTCTTAAAAACCAATACTCTTGATTAGAAAGTCGGATTATTGAGTGTATGTAAGACTAAGTGAAACTATGCTTGTTTGTACATTATGCAAAGAGTGTATACTGTTAAGTTAACGGCTCTTGTTTCGTTTTGTTTTTGCACAGATTGAAATATAAAACACGTGAGTTGGTATCTACTACTTTCATTTTTGAATTACAAAGCAGCATCTAAAGCCAAATCATATGTTATCTTAGATTCAGGTATTGAAATCACTGGAGAAGTTGTCGCTAAGTATTTGCTATATTTGCAGATAGAACTTTCCGGCGCATAAGGCATCTAGTTTTCGGAAAGGGCAAAAAAAAAAACAAAGGGTAAACCTAGATACCAGTGAAAAGGCCAGAATTCCGCAGACTGTAAGCCGTAAAGATAGTACAAGTAGTGCAATTAAAAATACACAAGTAAATGAAGACATAAAAAAAATAAGCTATACAAACGAACAGCAAACGAAAAATTCCGATAGGTGTCTAAAACAGTGTTGTTAAAAAAAAAAAAAAAAGGGGGTGACCTGCATTGTCAATAAACTAATCAGCAAGACCTATGTACTTCCTCTGATTTATACACAAATAAAGAAAGGATTTGTTGAGAGCGACATGTAAAGATCTTGTTTCACATTTGAGAAGGATATTTTTATTACTATTTTTTTTTTCTAAAAAAACACTTTATAAAAATAAAGAAAAGGTTTTACAAAACCAGTCCATTTTGACTTATTTCTCTAAAGCTTTGCTCAAAAAATCCTTCTCTTGTTGGTAGTGTTGCTTTTTATTACCCGTGGCAACAGAAGCAGAGGGTGCTCTACCTGCATAGACAGGTGATTTATCAGAATGGTGTTCGGTTTGAGATAAAGATGTAGCGATACGAGGCTGAACATGCATCCAGGCCCCCATATTGAGGGGCTCTTCTTGACACCAAACGATCTCAGCGTTCGGGTATTTATCGGCATGCTCTTTCACCTGTTCGTAAGGGAAAGGGTTTAGTTGTTCAACACGGGAGATAGCAACATCATTGATTTCGCCTTGTTCACGAGCTTTCAAAAGAGCGTAGTAGACCTGACCGGTGCAAAGAACGTGCTTTCGAATTTTTTCAGGTTCGACCAAGCTCTCAGGATGTGTTTCAGGCAAATATAGCTGAAATTGGGTATCGCCTGTTAGCTCTTCTATGCTCGATTTAGCAAGTGGGTGTCGTAAAAGAGATTTAGAAAAGGGCATGATCAGGGGTTTACGGAATTCACGACAAATCTGTCTACGCAGCACATGGAAATATTGAGCAGGTGTAGAAGGATACACTACCTGCATGTTGCAGTCTTGATGCTGTCTTTGCAGTTTTTCAGGAGAAGGATAAGTGTAAGGATAGTCGTCACACAGCTGAAGATAGCGTTCAATTCTGGCAGAAGAGTGCTCAGGGCCTTGACCGTCATATCCGTGAGGTAAGGACAAAGTTAATCCGGTACGCTGAAGCCATTTTTGTTCGCCGGCGGCCAAAAATTGATCAATAATTACTTGCGCAGTGTTTGCAAAGTCGCCAAACTGGCCTTCCCATACAACAAGTGAATCAGGATTAACAAGCGAATAGCCCAACTCGAAACCAAGCACACCGTACTCAGATAGAGATGAGTTAGAAATGGATAGAGCTCCTTGTTCAGGGCTGATATGGTTCAAAAGCGTATGTTGGTTCCCGTTTTTTTGATCATGAAGAATAGAGTGACGTTGAGAAAATGTGCCACGCTCAACATCTTGGCCCGAGATGCGTACATGCTTTCCTTCAGATAGGAGAGAACCCCAAGCCAATGCCTCAGCAGTAGACCAGTCAATACCTTCACCAGACTCTATTGACTTCTCGCGGTTTTGAATGATACGTTTCAGATTGCGATGTACATTGAAGTCATGGGGAAGAGTAGACAAAGCCTTACCAACATGTTGGAGCGTATCAAGCGCTACACCGGTCGGGTGCTGAGGTATAATTTGTTCAGCAAGCTCTTTGGGTGATTTAAACCCTGGCCATGAGCTCGAAAGCCATTCGCTAGATCTAGGCTTGTAATCTTTACTACGAGAGTAGCTCTCCTCAAGAATATTCCATACTCGCTCTTTATTGGCAGTGATATCCTCTTCAGTAAGAGATCCTTCTTTCTTCAGCTGTTCCTCATATTTCTTAGCCACAGGCTCTTGTTTACCAATGGCTTCATACATACGAGGTTGGGTAAACATCGGTTGGTCGGTTTCATTGTGACCGTGTTTACGGTAACAGACGAGATCGATCACCACATCTCGGTGGAAAGTTTGTCTCCAGTCAGCGGCTAATTGCATGACATATGTCACAGCCTCAGCATCGTCACCGTTGACATGAAAAACGGGTGCGTTGATTGACTTGGCAATATCAGTACAGTAAGGGGTGGATCGACCAAAGCGAGGGTCAGTAGTAAAACCAATTTGGTTGTTAACGACAACGTGAATGGTACCGCCAGTAGAATAGTAGGGGAGATCGTGAAATCCCATAGTTTCATATACAATACCTTGGCCAGCAAAGGCAGCGTCACCATGAATGAGAATAGCCATGGCTTTTTCCCCTTTTGTATCTTTACTATAGTACTGTAGAGCCCTTGTCTTGCCAAGAACAACAGGATTGACAGCTTCCAGGTGAGATGGGTTGGCCACCAAAGAAAGCTGAACACGCTTTCCAGATGGGGTTGGGCGGTTGTAGTTCATACCAAGATGATATTTGACATCACCAGATCCTTCCACGCCAGGGTCAAGAGTACCACTGAACTCACAGAAAATCGACTCAGCAGGTTTACGAACTACGTTAGAAAGAACGTTAAGGCGACCGCGATGGGGCATTCCAATAACAACAGACTCGACACCAAGATCAACCGAACGGTCAATCTATATACTGATTAACTTTCTTTACTTTCTGTGTACGCTTTCTTCAACTTACCATAGCCTTCATACCAGGAATCAAAGTTTCTCCACCTTCGAGGCCGAAACGTTTTTCAGAAGGGTATTTTGCTGCAACAAAACGCTCAAAGCTATCTGACCATGTCAACCGATCAAAAATAGCACGCTTTTCGTCAAGAGAGTACTTGTAAGGCTCAGCTATCTCTATCCGTTCGCGAATCCAATCACATTGTGCACGGTCAGGAATATGGATATATTCAACACCGATAGAGCCACCTAAAAAAAAAAAAAAAAATGAAATTAAAAATTTAAACATCAGACCATTACTGTTCTTGAGGGTTCAGAAGCACTTACAATAAATTTTTTTCAAGTGCTCGAGAATTTCGCGCAGAGTAAGAGTAGCCCCAGATTGTGTAAAGGCTGGAAGAATACCAGGACCGATAGTAAAAGTTCTATCAAGGTCGCTGTCCTTGAAACCATAGTATTTGTATTCTAACTCAGGAGGAGTTGAATTGTTAAGGTCCACATGCTGAATACCCAAAGGATCCAGATTCGCGATATGATGACCACGCACTTGATAGGCCCTGACCAAAAGTTGAATCTTCATGTGATCAATTACATCAGTAGAACCGGCGCTACTAGAAATACCATCCCCAGGTAAAACAGGTAGACGAGCACTGGCGGAAGGAACAATTGTAGGCGGCGGTGTGTATGCTTGGCCAGGAGAGACACCGTTAGCCACGTTTTTGAAGTATACTTGCCAGGATAGATGAACCGAAGAGGGATCTTTCAGCCAAGATTCATACATTTCTTCAATATAATTGGCAGAGCTTCCGTGCAAAAATCCATCGTTATTTTCAGGAGCTGCAAAACGGGATCGTGTGGTCTGTAAAGAGGCAACAGAAGTTCGAATAACAGAATGTTTCAACTTGGGCAACGAAGGTCGAAGCGCACTGGTTACTTTGGATAGCGAAGACAGCCTGTACATTTTCAAAGCTTTGTTCTTTTTCTAGTCTCTTTTTAAGCAAATTTTCACGCAAAAATGTGAAAGATGGGTGTGTGTTATGTGGGGTAGAAAGAAAAGCAAAGGATCGGAGTAACTGTTGATCAATTGTTTTCATGACGCATTTTTGCGGCAAATATTATGTTCGCCGACTGTAATTCGCAAGTAGGATGAAACTTAAAGACTCACTCTAGACAGTTTTATATAGACAAGACAATACTAATAAAAGTTCAGGGACTCTACCTCAACTTTTTTAAACAACATTAAAATAAAAACTCATGTATATAAAAAGGAAGGTAGTGTGCATCTTTCTCCGATTGTAGCTCTTTTTTTTTTTTTTTTCTAAACTGCACTTTCACTAATGTATTCCTATTTTTTTTCTTTTCTTTTCCTTTTGTTTTTTGTTTTTTTTTTTTTCATATCTAACTGAGGGCTTTTTTTTTAATTACATCTAAAAAGTATCCGTATTAAAGATATAACCTCAAATATTTTACAAAGCGTTCAGCTTCAGAAAAGAGCTTGTGCTAGGTTAACTCGGTGTCACTCGTAATTTACATAGCCTGTATTTTCAAAAAAAAATAGAAAAAAGAAAAGGAAAACCTAAACCATAAAAAAAGACGGTATTTAAAACGAACAGAGTGATGGGCAATAATGCCGCGACTAAATATCAATTGATATTACTGGGTATTGTTTCGTAATCGAACATGCTCTGGCTCTTGAATTTAAGATTAAAGCCTTTAAACGCCTAGAAACTGTACAGTTCCTGTCTAGTGGCGTTTTGAACACTTTGGGTTGTTTCAAAATTAGATGTATGCAGGGCTTATCTTTTTTGGAGATTTTTTGTACCAAACACAGATGACGATAGCGCTGGAAAAAGGATAGTATAGACAAAAAAAAAAAGGAACGAGTATAAATGCCCTATTTGAAATAGGAGTTAAATAGGCCTGGATTTAGTATCCCATCAGGTAAATCCTAAATAGCTCTATTACAAAACAATGCAAAGGCATATGGTTTTTTTTTTAAAAAAAAAAGCACGTTACAAACGATTGTGCATAAAACACATAAGCCACTGCAGTGACAATGTATTGTCAAACACATTCGGAAACTAAGGGACATAATACGGCTAACTCCAACTTTTTTTTTTTCTGATTTTTTTTTTTCGTTGCTTTTGTTACGTATCTTATATGCGTTGTACATGCATTCTATAACAGATAGACCCATGACAACTCAAGAATGTTTCAAGCCTCTGTCCTTTTCCAAAAGCGAAAATGCAAGCAAGTCGGTTCAAATCAGCCAATTTATTAAAGACGCGTTACAAATATTAAAGCATGCTGACCATTCGCTCTACAATGATTCTGCTTCAGATTCTGAAACACCCAAAGTCGATGTGGACGATCCAGCTATAACCTGGAAGCTTAATTTAACACCTACTACTATGACCCTCGATACAAGCATTTTGACTGTTTGTGGACTGGAAAAAGTTTTGGAACTAATTAGAATCAATGTCAAGCCGCAACCTCCAAAATTTAGGAACAGAAAGACTCTACACCTAGGCCAATTCGATTCGAGCCTCTTTCAAGATGTAATACAGCCTGTTCTTCAATTGTCAAACATAGTGATTCCTCCTCGGATAGACACTGTTATAGTTCAACAATACAATTCAACACAATTCATGAGACAATGTGTGCAAAGCTTTGTTGACTGTGGATACTCCTTTTTTTTGGATGTACGCACTCTCATGGCAGATGCAGACATTATATTGACCATGCCAAGTGCTGCTAAGGACCATGCAGTCGAGGCGCTTTTGATCCTAAGTATTTGCAGCTTAATGGCAAGACATGCTGCCTTGCACTCTCCTCAATTTGACCCTACAGTAGCCATTCTGCTGTCACATTACTATTACCGACAGGCAAGAGCTTTGCTGGAAGATCTATTTGACGTCCACCATGTATCTGTAGTCATCTCCATGTTCCTTTTGTCTGTCTTTTCGCAAGGGCATATGTATCTGATTTCCCCCTCAAGAGTCAAGTCATCGCTTCTCACTATAGCTGTACGAATGGCTTTGGCAATGGATTTACATAAATTGGACACACGTTACGACAAAGAGTCTGACCAAAAAGAAAAGCTAAGAAGGTTGGCTTGGATGCTGCTATGCGCTGACTATTATGCAGACTGGAATACTACAGGACAGACAGGGATTTTGGACGTTTTCGATTGGCATGTTGACTTTCCTCAACCTTTACCACACGAAAATCAACACAAACGGGTTGAATTCTTTTCACAACATTGTCGGATAGTCACTCTACGTAAAATGCAACTTTTTAAAGCTTCATGTATGGTATCATATAAAGCACCAAAGTATATACAACCTGGAACAAATGAGCAGCTTTTCCAAACCCTATTTAATACACCCAACGCCTTTAAACTGGATTTACAGCACGGTAACGAACAGGGCTGGGATGTCGAATCGCTTCTATTACATGAAATCCAATATCACACAAAATTACATGCACAATTACCTTTTATTCCTACTAGTTATTTCATCAGCTATGCAGATCAAGACGGTCGTGTGAGGCAAACATATCTAGATCAGATTTATCAAAGACTCAAACAAGCGCCCAGTCCATATCATCCACCTCAAACTGAGCCCACTGCCTGTCAAATTTTAACAGAGAATAATCCGCTACTTGAACTAGAGTGCCTGGTCGGCTGTCTGGGAGTAATTAGCAACTATACCCGTATTCTAGAAGCTCTTGCGTTTTTGGATCCCATCCAATGTTATCACAATCCTCTTTATGGTATTACTCTCATCAGTCATTTATGTATTATTTTTCGAAGATCGCGTTTGGAAAGTGCCGAGATTATGCCTCTCTGTCAAATGCTATTAGTACGGATACACTATCTGTTACGTAGACAAAGAGCTATTCATTCCGATCCTGTCATTTTGTTTGTCGAAGAAATGCTGGCAGATGCATTGGTGGGCTACAAAAACGATATACCACCTAGTACATTAGTCAACCAAACCAATCAATTACTAAGTTCTCTTGAAAATAAACTATATCTTGCCCAAAGGCATCCTCAGTAACTTTGCTTTATCATCCAAAATAAAAACAATTTCCGTTATTTTATTTTGTTTTTCGGGCTTGTTTTTATTGTTGTCATGCTGTATCCTTATGTTATATACATATCTTTTTTTTTTTTTTTTGTGGCAGATGTTAGCAGTGGTAGTGAGGGGTATATAATTTATTCTATTTTTTTGAAAGCTGGCTTTTCTGTATTGACCAAAATTGATATATCTGGGGCGCTTGCTTCAATAGTTGGGTCTATAGCGATTTCCAGGCCACTTTCGGTAACAACTTCAAAAAATGGATTGTAAGGCATGTTCAAAATAGAATTTTTTGTATCACTAGGACCAGCAGTCTCTGCTTCACTTGTTTTTGATAGGATTGGATCTCTAAAGACCTCTTCAATCTTGTACAGAGAGATTGTTTCTTCTGTCTCTGTCGACCCATCAGTTGAAACATACATGCGATGAGATAGAACTCGGGTATAAAGAAGTGCTGCAGAGGTTAAGATAGGCAAAGGTATAAGTGAATAAACTTGAAACCAGCCACCCTTCAATCTCAATGTGGCGATCATAATCAGTTGAAAAAAAATAACAGACATGATCGTAACACAGTAAAGCATGGGCCATATTCTACCATATGTATCCGCTTTGACCGTATAAATATATACCAGCTCATATTTAAAGACTACGGTGGCTGCACCGAAATACATAAAGCTAAAAGGAAGAACAATAGGTGCCGTTACAGAGTATACTAAAGTTGAGGTAAATAAAGAGATGATGAGTGCGTAGTTTCTACTGAACACAAAGTTTTCCAAAGTTTCCTTTTTCTTCATAAAAAGGGTGGATGGGCGGAGAAAAGAGAAGAAAAGACCAACAATGTTAATGCAGGTATAGCTAATCCAATAGATTGAAGAGCTAGCCGCATTTTTTCCGATCTGATAAATGTAATTGGAGACCATGAGGTTATTGAGGCTACTAAAAGGAGACATATCTGTCATTTGTCCTAAGATTCCAATCATAGAGTTGAAGGTAGTGAAAGCTAACAAATGATCAATGACGAAAAAAATATATGTCTTGAATATTGTGCTTTGTTCGATTCCGCTCTCTGTTTTGCAGGCCTGTTGGCGTGTAATATAGCGCAGGGCCCATATAGCAATAGCAAACAAGATAAACATAAACCATGGAGCAAAGTAAGACTGTACAAGATCCACAACCACTCGATAGTTGCCTAGGGGTTTGCGGCAAATTCGAAGTATGTTAATCAAATTTGAGAAGGCAGCAATTATAGCAATCGGAATCATGGCCACAAACAGAAAGGATATAAATAAAGCATACCCAAATCGTCGTTTAAGCCGAAAACTATCTGTATCCAGATGCATGCTTTTCCATACTATGTCTTTAGGGTGTGGCGCGAAGCTTACATTGTATATCAATGGGTGTTTCTCTTTTTTTTTAACTTTCAGTGCGTCGTAAGCTTTGTAAGCTGTCTGTCTGTCTGCATAAACAGCAAACAAGTAATTTGCGTTCTGTAATTGAACAAGACTACGTTGAATTGATTTTTCTAGGGACCTTATTTGAGTTCTATAATGCTCGATACGATTGTTGTTTCTTTTTTTCCAAAATACTGACAAGAAGTTTTCTTTTACCATTCTTTTAGTTAGCCGGATAAATGCAACCCGATTGTTTTTTTTTAAAAAAAAAAAAAAAAAACAATGACAATACCTTTTTCTTTTCGTTGGCTTTCTATTTCCAACTTTTGTAAAATTTTGTTGTATTCCTTCACAAGATAAGCTGTACGTTCGTTATACTGACCAAAAACAATTTGCTGACATATTGCATTTGAAAAGTGATCTATCACATACTTAATTTTTTCATCTCCCTGAGATATCCTGTCTACACGTATCAATAAGGTTCTGGAAATAAGAGATTCAATGGCTGAGGCTGATTTCTTTAGGGTCGTGCGGTATTTTTCTCGAGCGATCAAAAAGCAATTAGAAGAATATACCATTTGTGCCACCACAATGACTGAAAACAACCAGCAAGCAACACTTGGACACCAAAACCATACGTCACTATTTGAATCGTGGTCAGGGTAATTGATGTTTGAAAGAGTCAAGAAGTTCAATCCTGGACTAGGCGGCCATATTCTGCTTTGTTTAAAATAATAAAAAGAGTTAGATGCATGGTTCTAGCCAACCATTCGCTTTTACCCTGTATGATAACTAGCGACAACATTAAGAGGCAAAAGAACAGAAACACATATAAGTGTCATTATTGTAACAAGTTTTCTTAATGTACGTAAATAGTATACAAATGTAAACCCATCAAAATTGGAATACTGAAGCAAATCGCCATCTGTTAGCTTGAAAGTTGTGTATATCCAAACAAACCAACCTTGTTTTAAAGGTTCTGGTCTCTGTAATACTCTGTGTCGATGTTCAATAAGCAATTCATGTCTGCTTAACTTACTCTGATTTACTGCTTCTTTTAGATTCGTAGACTTCTGGGTATTTCGATCTTAGAGAACAAAAAGTAAAAAATATAATGATAGCGAGTACAATATTGATGCATATTTGTAGCAAAACTGATTCCAGTTGAATTCGATCTTCTACTATTTCTTGCTCTCCAAATACATTCTTTTTTCTTACTAGCAATACACTCACTTCCATATAAGATTTATGCTAGGCTGAGTGCTTCTTATTTATGATATCTATCTGTGTATCTGTGTATTTGTGTGTGTTTTTTCGAATTTTATCAGAGAGTGAGAAAAAAATAGTAAAGAAAAAGAAAAGAAAAGAAAAAGGCCTAGGTTAAACAGCTGAGATTGTGCGGGATCTATTAAACGTTTGAAAAAGGCTCATTAACGCTCCGATCGCTTTAAGGTTGCAGATTTGGACAATGGCTTTCAATGAGCGGAGCAAATCAAGAGGCAAATACCGAATTAGTTTAATTTATTATGCCTGGATTTATATACATGAAAACTACACAACTTGGCCTCAGTGCCCAAACACTCTTGATTCTTATCGAATTTTTTTATTAGGCTTAAAAGGCTACTAAAATAGATCAAGATACTCTGAACAGTTTAGTGAAATTTTAGTTCATAAAATTAGCCAAGTCTTATGTACACTTCACATATCAAAATGCTTGGGCTCTAAATATACTGGGAGGCCTGTATTAAATCCAAAAGAGTATACATACACAAATCAACTGAAGGTTTATCGTCATGTATCTGTGCACTGGTACGACTGGCCATCTGTTTCACTGCTTTCTTTTGTTTAGATCGAACGATTTAACAAATATATTGCGATAAGCGAAATAACCGGAGTTGATTCTTTTAAACCATTTTTTACTTGTATAAATTCTCCACCCACTCACGTAGGGTTGCCCAATTGGCAGAAACTTATAGCTGAACGAGTGATGCTTAAATTAGAAGTAGCCATTAAAGGATTTTGCATCAGAGGCGTCGCTTTTTCTATAATTGAATAATACTGCACGCAAAAAGTTTGAAAGATCCAGGGCCCCGATGGCTTTGTGTACCTACGGTTACCGCTATATTAATATGTGGGCTCCTACTTAATAAAGAGGTCATTTTATAAACAAAAACACATTTCTGATGGCTAGTTTGTAACCTCATCCACATATGTCTTAAACAAAATATTCTTATTCTTTCTTTCTAAAGGCGCATACTTGTTTACTCTCTGTAGGGGTCATTACAAAAGCCTGTCTTCCAAGTTTTACCAAGGTTACAACCTTATTACCTATATTGAAAAGACGCCTAATCTCAAAGACTTAAGGAGCAACACGAAAATGCTAGCTGGATTTTAGTTTCAAAACATTTTTGTTTTGTTGAATATGGCTTCTTTTAGAGCTATATATATAAATGTTCAAATATGCCGCTGCCAAAGCAAGCGAGATAAAACACAAATCATTACACAAAAAAGAAACTACATGTCTGTTTTTATTTTCTTTCACTTTCAAGAGCTTAATGCGTACGTTCTGCAGCCCGCGTATATCCGTATGCAAATTGTGAGTCGAAATTTGTCTTCTACGCTTACTATGGTTCTCTAAACAAAAGAAGCCATATCTAAAGCCTGTAGCTCAACACAAAAATAAGTTGCTTTAGCTTTAAAAGTAAAAGTAACAATATTTTGCGATGTTAAATTACTTCAAAGTCGCCTATACAGCAATAGGTAAAAAAAATCAAACTTTTTTCAAACTGTATACAGTTTTAAAAACAGACAGGATTTTACGTTCGTCTTTATACAAAAAAACTTTGCTTTTTATTAGAGCTTGATGAATTTATACAGTGCCACAGTCGGCAATGGTTATAGTAGCCTTGGTTTTACCAGAGGCAGAACCTAAACTTTCAATTTTAGAGACTAAATCGAGTCCTTCGACAACTTCTCCAAAGACAACGTGGGCACCATCCAACCAAGAGGTGACAACAGTAGTAATAAAGAACTGAGAACCGTTGGTGTTTTTGCCAGCATTAGCCATGGAAAGCAATCCGGGCTTGCTGTGGGTCTTACTGAAGTTTTCATCTTCGAATTTTTCACCTGTTAAACAAGTTTTATTATTTCTGCAGTCTGTATACACAAAACACGCTCGATATTTTTATCACAACTTACCATAAATAGACTTTCCACCAGTACCGTTACCTTTGGTGAAGTCACCACCTTGAAGCATGAATTGAGGGATGACGCGGTGGAAGGAGCTACCCTTGTATCCGAAACCGTTTTGACCAGTACAAAGTTCACGGAAATTTCTTGCGGTCTTGGGGACTACATCATCATATAACTTGAAAACAATGCGCTATATAGGATTTTTTTTTTTAAAAAAGATACACTATTAGCTTTATACAAGCAGCGTTATTACAGAATGTACTTACACCTGAGGGTTTGTCGTTGATGTTAATGTCAAAAAATACGTTCTGTACAAAAACGCGATAAGTACACGGATTCAAACCGATATTTACGCCAAATTACTTACGCTCATTTTTAGTTATGTATACGTGTAAAAAAAAAAAGAGGAAAGAATACAAATAAACGGGGTTTTTATACGCAATGGGCTTAACACGATCTATTCTAGATTTGGTCATACGTTTCTTACGGTATATCGTTGTGAAACAAGGCTTGCCTTTCGAAAATTTAGTCACTTTCAATTGGCTACCACTTTGCCCCTTAAATAAATTTTTAAAAACACGAGACTGACGTTATCGTTTGGAAGAGATGTGCGCCGCAGCATTAGAGTATGTTTTGGCCGTTGCCCTCCCATTCAATTGACACTCTTTCGATTTTATAGAAAAGGACCGTTGTATTTTAAGATAATACAAGGGACTAACTGAGTCTGTTGTTTACACACGTATGTTTTGCGTTCTTTTTCATACTAGTGTCCGAAATCCAGCAGTATGAACTATTTGATTTAACTCAATAACCCTATTGTTTTACTTCTGCCATGTACTTATTTATCTTTCAATCATTTCTTTTTGTTGAATTTGTGCAGCTTAATAGAACGTTTGTTAAACTCAAACCCTTCCTTTTTCAGAAGATTCTTCAACCTTATTTCGTTTTATTTTTATTGCTTCAAACCCCATCTTAAAAAAAGCGAATTTATATCTTAAACTTGAATTTTAAAGTAACATACACAGAATGAGTAATAAAGACCGCTTGAATACTTTGTTGAATATATACGTTATCGTCAACTATATATTTGTCAAAAAAAAAAAAAAAAAAAAGTGACTTTGTTTTTTGTATGTAAGTGATGTATGCGTGAGACCTAGTTGTACGTCATTATTTTTTTAAAAAGAAAAAGCGTTCATATAGTTTTTACATCAAACGAGAAACCATAGTATTACTAGCATCTCCTAATAGGCTTTTTTCCCTTCGTTTTAAGCTATTCAGTGGCCTATAGGCACATATGTTAGGGACAAATAACAGAAAACGTTTCCTGCAGTTTTTGACTTCAAAAGGAAAAAGAAATAGTGGAGCGATAAAATGCCAAAGCTAAACTGTAAATTCACATTTTATGATTAAAATACGATCTTTTGCACTGACTGCCGATTTTTTTTCAAAAAAAAAAAGGATTGTTATTGAATAGTATTGTCTCAAAACAGTTTTAAGTTCTATGAAACGTTACATAAGTGGGAAAAACGAAGTAAGTTCCACGTCTTGGAGCGTCAAATCAAGTCTATTTTTGCTTTTTTTTTTAAGAAAGTAGAACATAAACCCATATGAAAATCGAGTATCAAGCTTCAAATATGGTATAGTCCCTCTTTTTTGATCTAACCATCACAATACTAAGTGTAAAACTTTTTGATAATACGCAACAAACAACACTTTCTTTTTCAAATGCCATTGTGGAGATTAAAATTTTGTGTCGTTTGTATCATTAAATGACTTGAAAGGGGCTTCGTCTTCATGTAAAGAGTTTAAAATTTGATTGGGAGAGCCAAACATACTTTCAAAGGGGATATATGCTTAAATATCTATAAGCTGAACCCCGTAAACATATACAGGTCAAATTTTTATAAGCTATTTCAGGACAATCTTAATGGGGACAGCGTCAGTCAACAGTACTGTATTTTCAATATGGTAGTGTCTTTACTGCCCCGAGTTCCTTGTTAAAAAGCGTATAGCTACTTGATAGAAATATAGTTACCATGACCTTTATCATGTAAATTGTAATGTTTTTTTTTCCTTACAGCTGAATATGACAAGTGTTTGTTTGCCCCAGCTATTGGCTCGAATATTTCGTGTATGAAAACAGTCCTTAACCACAATTTAAAATAATTCTAATTTATAAGGTTTACGTGATTGTAGTTGAAGTCAAATGAAAAAAAAAGTAACCTACGCAATCGGATATATTCGTCAATCGCCTTTTGCACAAGAATTGAAAGAGCTTAAGCTACGTTACGAAACTGAGGTTGAGCTAGGAAACGCCAATAAGGCATCAACATTAGCCCTTGGGTTGTCAGATCTCTTAATTGCTCAAGTAGATGAAATAGATCCAGATCTTCCAGATCATGTTCAAGAGGAAGATACTAGAAAGTATCTGGAAAGGGCAATTTACTATTCTAAAAAAGCGATCAGCATGCTTCAAAAAAAGAAAGAAAGCCATTTTCAACATGATCTAGTGAGGTAACTTGGCTGTTTTAGCTGCAGTACTGACCATTTCTAAAGTGCCTATTACAACCTTTGTCAGTGCCAACTAAGGTATGATATTAGACGGAGACAAATGGCCTTTTTGGGGTTTTTTTTTTCTTTTCTATTGACATGTATTTTATGTGAGCTTGCAAGACTTTACGTCAGCTATTCGTTATGGGTTGGTTGCTGCCTCATACATGCCAGCGGATAATTGTGATAAACACAAGCTGCAATCGATTTACAAAAGCGTAGCAGACGCCTACTTTATTAAAGGCATAGATCCGCATGTATCTCGATATAATGACTTTCTGCATGCTTTTGAATACTATCAAAAAGAAAAGGCGCTAATAGACATTATGACCTTGGATGACGTTGACCGCGATCCAACCATTTTGCCTCAGTTGAACAGGTCATCAAATTTCAACTTAGGCGTTGTTTGCTCTAAAATGATGGCAAAAGACAAAATAGTCATGGCTGAAGGCTTTTTGAGACAAGCAATTGAGCAAGCACAAAAATTACAGGACCTTGCTAACGAAAAACGAACCTGGTGGGAATTAGGAAATCATTTTAGAAGGACAAGTCAGGATTCTTTTGTAAAAGGTTGCCAAGTAAAGGAAATGAATATAATTCGGCATCACGGTTTCAAAGACGATGAGCCACCTTGTTTAGAGGAAAGAAGTACGCATCCCGTTTTTTCTTCAAAATGTTCAAACTATAACCTTTTTTCTTTGAACTTAGTAAAATTTCACTTGGAATTCGAAGAGTTTCAAGAGAGTCATAGGCTTTGTAAAAGATACAAAGAATTATTAATCTTAGAATACCGGGAGTACTATGTAAGCCAAAGGAAAATTAGCCTTGAGAAATCTCTTTTTTTATACACTAAGCGATTTCATTATTTAGGAAGCAATATATGATCTTATCGTAGAGTCAGAACAGCTGATAAGTCGATACAAAGAAAAAAGTCAGTCCAATATCAATACTTTAAACAGCACCATTGAGAAGGTTGCCCTTCTTCAGGAGTTAACAGTGATACAAATGGATAATCAAATGCTTAGAGCAGCAGTCAAATCGGCAGATCGTGGACTACAAGACTTGAAACACTGCTATAATTCTTCGAGTCAAACTGCGATTCTGTATTTAGAGCTTTTAGAGCTCAAATTAGACGCCTTATGGCAATTGCGTGAAAGCGTAAGTTAAAGCAAATACAACCACCATCTGCTGACATAAAAATACTATGAATCTTATAGAATATAGAGACATACATAAACATTAACAACCAGTCACTTGAGTTTATTGAAACACATATACGAAATCCGAAAGAAAAACTTGAGCAGAAAAGAGACATGTATAAACAAAGAACTTTGATACATACATATTTCAATCAAGAGACAAGATCAAATCACTTTAAAGAGCTATGGATGGAAGCCAATGCAAAATGTGTAAGAGTCGTGTTAGTTTAAAGTGCAAGTATAATAACATCTTTTTTATTTAAACCAAAAAAAAAAAAAAAAAAAAAAAAAACAACAAAAGGAAAAGCAATCAGCATCTAAAGACAATATACAAGCAGACATCAGCAACAAAAGTCAATTGGACTTTGGCACAAGAATTACGCCGTCACACAAAGCTCTTTTGAATATGAACTCATCTATTATTCAAGTGTGCGTACTGCTTCCAGAACCGTTGAATATCCACATTACCTGTTACGATACTGGGCTGTCCATAAACTGGCTGATAGAGGAAATTAAAACAAAAACGTGGCAAATACATGGCTATGAACCTATCATTAGTCAACTACAAAGTGAAGATAGCGATATAATGCACAGCGATAGTATAGGCGACGTCATATTTCAGCAGAACCAAATAGTCAAAGCTATTACAACCGGCACTGTATTGAAATCTATCCTTGAGATATACTTGAATGCTTGCGAAAGATCAAATATAGAGCCTTCGCCTTCAATTCGTCGGTCGTTTTCCAATGTTGAACATGGAAAAGTGCCTTTGAAGGGTTTATGTAAGTAAAATTATAAAAGTTTATGGAAAAGCGAAATATAAACATAAAAATTAGTATCCACAGAACAGATACCCATCATTAAGCAAGTTCTTGAGAGAGTAAACCTAATCAATGAGTTGGACTTGTCGTATAACTATTTGAGTAATGTTTACAGGAAAAAAAAAAAACAATCATACTTACCCATCACTGATACAGGCAACAAAGACTTGAAAACTTTACTAACATCTAGTAAAACACCTAATGAAATAAACTTGGGCAACAATGAGCTTGATATCACAGGAGTAAAATGTCTGATAGAAGTTTTTAAAAACTCTGACATTGCACGAATTTCTTTGGCATTTAACCCTATTGGCCCTCAGTTGGTAGAGGAAATTCCAAATATGATATCGGCCTTCCCCAACCTTAGAATGTTGAATCTTGAGTCCACCGCTCTGGGCGGACAAACTACAGTAAGCGAGGAGCTAAAAAAGCTATATCAGGCCATGTCTCTTTGTAAGTAGATAGTCCAGCCCAATAGTTATTCTAATTTTATAATTACAGCTGATATACCATATCTTATTACCATCAATTTGTCGGGAAACCACTTTCAACACAATATGCTATCTATTTGGACCTCCCTACTTTCATCCATTAAACGATTAGACAAACTGCATTTGACTGGCATTACAAGTGATACGAAATGGAATGACTTTATGTCTTTTTCAGAGACTAGGTAACAAAAAGCCAAGTACCTGAACACATACCAACTGTTTTCAAACCAAAAAAAAAAAAAAAGTTTGAGAGGGATTGACTGTAGTTTTTCTTCTGAAAAAATTCTTGATATGGACAACATTCAACAGTTGCTTTCAAGTGGGAAAAGACTAACGGAACTGGATTTAAGTGGATATGGTTTGACAGCTGCAGACGTCACGTGTCTATGTCAAGGTTCGCAGTATCAGTCTAATTTTAAGCACCTTTCCTTAGACCATAATGATATAGGTGACCATGGTAGGCTTAAAATATCAATTACATTGAAATTTTTCTAACAATAATGACATAAAGGTTTGAAAGCGCTTTACGACAAGTTCAAGCTGTGTAAAATCAAACAATTAAATTTGTCTTTTTGTGGGTTGACTAGTGAGAGCACATACGTTATTGCGCAGTGGGGATTGAGTGGACTAGTAGAGGAAATGAATATTACAGGGAACGACATTTTTGCCACTGAACAAGAGCTGGAACACTTTTTCGATTTGTATTCTCTGGGAGAAGCGAAGATATCGCTCGATTTAGAGAATGTAAGTGATAGCTTAAGAAGCTGTATCTCATCTGTCCCTCCCCCCAATTTAGCATTTGGAGGACAAGACATTACCCCGTATGATACAAAGACAAGTCAAACAGCTAGTAACGCCGTTTTAAAAACTCGCTCCATCTTTTTTTTAGTTGGCTTTAGTCATCAGACTCTTTGTTACCTATGATTGGACGAAAGTGATGTTTAGTAATAATTTCAACACCCTTGTTACTCAAAAATCGGCAAATAAAATCTAAACTATAAAAGTATTTGTCGCAAAGTTAATACCTCTCTTCTTTTAAAACTAAAATATATTAAATATGGGTAAGTTTTAAACTAAAAAGTTGTCGCGATACTAAAAAAGCGAGTATAGTTGCCCAAGTTCAAAAGCAAGCCCCTGCCTTCACTGCCCCCGCTGTTGTCGATGGTGTCTTCAAGGACATCTCTCTCTCTGACTACAAGGGACAATATGTTGTCTTCTTCTGGTACCCCATGGATTTCACCTTTGTCTGCCCTACCGAAATCCTTGCTTTCTCTGAACGTATTGAAGAATTCAAATCCTTGAACACTGCTGTCATTGGTGCCTCTACTGACTCTGGTAAGTTTTGAAAACGCGTTTTTTTTTTTTTTTTTTTTTTTTTTCTTCATCTACAAAAAAGTGGCGTGTGCTTAGCATCGTTATTGTAGAATTCTCTCACCTTGCCTGGATCAACACCCCCCGTAAGCAAGGTGGTCTCGGTGAAATGAACATCCCTCTCCTTGCCGATAAGACCAAGTCTATTGCCAAGGACTACGGTGTTCTTATCGAAGAAGCTGGTATTGCTCTTCGTGGTCTTTTCATCATCGACCCCAAGGGTACTGTCCGTCAAATCACCATCAACGATCTCCCCGTGGGTCGTTCCGTTGATGAAGTTCTTCGTTTGATCGAAGCCTTCCAATTCACTGATAAGCACGGTGAAGTTTGCCCCGCTAACTGGAAGGCTGGTGCCAAAACCATCAAGCCCTCTCCCAAGGATTCTCAAGAATACTTCAACTCTGTCAACTAAAGAGTGTAAATATCCCCATCTCCTTTTATCTGGAAACAATAAATTAATTATATAAAAAGTTACTTCATTGCATTAAAACTAATTTCTCATTTGCTGTTGATCTGTAAATATATCAACAGGACATATTATGCAGTTTTTTTTTTTTTTTTTTTTTAAAAAAAAATCAAGTCTTTCATAGATTTATTCTTTAAAAAAAAAGTGTGCTTGCAGAAACTGTATATTGACAATAGGAAAGGCTGTCAAAGGTGAAAAGTCGAACGATTACAGGGGCTGTTGAACCCAAAAAAAAAAAAAAAATAGATTTTCCTGTACTACAGATCTAACTGTGGAAGTTAATGGTGCATTTGAGCCGCCTGTATCAAAACAGTTGCGTAAGACTCGGCAACACAATAGCTATCGGTCGTGTCTATTTGAGTACCTTATCTGATTCTATTTCATAAATTTGGTTTAGATCTTGCTTACTCCTAATCAGTAGCGCATGATTACATAGTGCTGAGCTATGTACAGGTACATTGTTTATCCAGAAAGTTTCTTTTGAGCAATCAACTAAATCGTATACAGCATCTTTGCTATCAATCTCTGTGTTCAGTAAATGGCTGTAGTAATAGAAAGTCTATTTTATTTACAAGTTCTTATCACGATCATACGCTCCAGTATTCAAACCCAGTATTAATACGAGATGACTTTTCATAAACTGCCAACATATTGGTGGATGTGCAACGGGCATGCATAAACACTACAATGATCCCTTTTTTTTTTTTTAGTAAGAGAGACTGCTTAGTAACAAACGCTGTATATATACGGGTAAAAAAGTCTATGACAGTAATCTATTTAATGTAATGCATATTATATAAAAGAATGATAAAAAAGGAAGTATGTCTTTTTTTTTTTTTTTTTTTTTTTTTTTTTTTTTGATTTTGATTAGTTAATAGGTGTAGGATGGTGGCTCTATGTCTAAGGTGTGATTTCTAAGCTTCAGCCAATCTTTTTTGCTACATGTGTTTGTTTTTTTATATTCAATGTAGCATGGACAGATAAGAAATCCAGCATTTTTAGGAACCTCTTCTTCGTCAATAACAGGATCGCACAAAACAGCCTCTTCATATGTTGGTAAAATATTATAGTCTGCTTTGAGTCTACAATCCAAAATGGTGATCGGTGTTTCAAGGTAAATGGTGGTGCGGTCTCCATTAAGGGATACTTCAATAGTTATTTTGATGGAATGAGTGATGTATATGTCGCTAAAAGTCGAAGAGTGATTAAGATGAACACAGTTGGGCATGCTGTATATCAGGCGGTGTTGAAACAGATTGTAATCGAGTGGAATATGGGCGTTTCGAATCACAAGCGCCTTGTGTATTTCTTTGAGAGTCATATTAGGTACTACAGCTGGCATAAGCGATGGGTCAACGAGACTCGAAACATTCGAGAGTACTAACTTAAAGTCGTGTCGTTCTACTCTACGTGCAGAGTATTCTGGTATTTTGTAAACGCGCTTTTCAGTGAGTACAACCGAAACAGATTCCACAAAGGCGTGTTTGACGTTAGGAGAAAAGCAAAGAGTGATAGGTAAAGGTGTACCCGAGGAGCAACTTGATTTTTCAATACAGATAAAAGCATCGCATAGCTCCGTTTTGCGTTCGGAGATAATAGAGGTCGAAGGAAGCGAATTGGATGTCAGTGCCGAGTCGGACCAGAGTGGAGTCCGTAAGAGTAGAATTTCCCGCCTTGCTTTAAGTTTAGTGGCAGCTACCCCTACTCTATGAACAGTGGCTATCATACTATAGGAGACTTTGCCGCACTCATCCTCAATGGTTTCAACAAGCTGATTTGACACGAGAAACTGAAATGGCCATCGGTGCAGTCCAGCTTTTAGGGTGCCTTCTGAATGTGGTAAAAAGGACTGAAGAATCTGATTTTGTTCATGAATAACCTTTTCATGGTATACTATATTTCCTCTAGGCCCTACACCTGAAAACAAATGTGTCAATACTTATTATTTGTGTTCCGTACTACCTTCAGGCCATAAAATGTGTGATTTTCCTACGAACCGAACTACAACTTGTGTAGCTACCATGGGCCGGGTTAACACTACACTCACTTCACCCTGAAGTACATGTGTAGTTCGATCACCCGATAAGCTTCTCAGATATACTACAGGTTCATTCAAATCAATGCTTAATTGTTTTGCACCAGTGAAAAAAGGACCTATAGCAGGCATACGGTCAAAACGATAGACAGAAAAATGATAGTAATTGGTAGATGAAAAAACAATGAAACGTGTCGTTGTCAAACAAAAAAAAAAAAAAAAAAAAAAAAAAAAGAAAGAATAAATCCTTTTCATTTATATGTCAGATATCTTTTTCAGTGGTTAAACAAAAAAAAAGTTTTTAAAACACCATCATCCAGTCAGCGTTTCCGGGGGGAGAGTCCACTATTGATAACACTTCTAGACCCTAAAGACGGGCCAACCAACAGCTGTATCAAAAGAGATAAAAGTAAAGAAGCCAAAGAGAAGGTGTTATAGACCCTCCAAAGGCAAAAACCCGTCAAAGGCTATATTAAAACCACGGTTATCAACAGGTGATTTTTTGATGTCTGGAACATCCACTGACTTTTAAAGCGTTTGTTCAAGCCTGGGAAAAAAGCAGCGTGGACTTTTTGTCGGCACAGCCTTCAATATCAACGTTGACGAATGTACATTGCCCTATCGAGCACTCCCCTATTTTTGATGGTATGACTAGATCAGCTTTTTGTTTTTCAATATAATCTGACTTGTTTTGAAATAAAGCAGGTAAAACGCTGTTCACACCACAAGTTTTTTTTTTTTTTTTTTTTTTTTTTTTTGAGCTTACATCGTTTAGTTTTTAACAGTGTCTGAATTATTAAAAATAAAAAGTTTTTTATCTCCAGCATGTGCTTAACACAAAGCCCGTATGGCATTCAAAGCGATTAACCTGATGATCTTCTGTAGCTTAAGTTAAATTCCGTATTGGTTTACTACCAATGGACATGTTTGTAAGCGAGCATGCTTGTTTGATCAACCTCATGTACAAACATTCATCCTCTTGTATCACAATTTATACAAATATATCCGCTCCAATCCGCGTTACAGTGATTAGACCATACATTTCTATTGGTTAAAAACTTTTATTCTGTAAAGAAGATTGATCTTCGTTTTCAAAAACCTGGAGTGTTCCTCGAATCGTAACATAATTCTTTTCAAATGTTTAAACTTTGCTAATATGAACAATTGAAATATTTATAAATTGAGTAGCTGTTTCGTTCTTTTCTACACTACTTTTTAAACAAAAATATATTATACTGGTTTCTCTTACCTGTGTTGTACATTTGCTCCAGACCGTCAAACAATAAGAAAAAAAAAAGAATGTTTTAGCTTTAGTTTCCACTTTTTTTTTTTTTTTTTTAGCTACCAGTAACTGAGTATGTGTTACTTTGAAAGCGCTTTGTTTAGTTGACAAAGAGAAAGACTGGCTACAGCTCACGCGTCTGGATGACCAACTGATATTATGCTCACACAGAGTTTGCATAGTAGCATTTATATGTGTATACACACATGGATAGAAAAGCATAGTACGTGCAACATTCACTACACGCATAAAAGTCAACCGGTCATCTGCCTTAAAAAGCAGTAAAACGCAAAGAATTTTGTAACAACAGTAAAAGAGTAAACAAACCCCTCCAGCTCAGCGTCAAATAGAAAATCATACGGTGAACGCGGTTGACTGGAATCGCGATTTTTGTTAATATACAGTACTATATCAGCATTCTGAGAAAAAAAGTCAACCAGAGATTTAGTGTCGTATTGGATTGTACAAGAACTACCTCATTTATCTCGGTGTGTGAAATTAGTTTAGGCAGTTTTATAAAAAAAAAAGGTTCAGAACATTAAGTCTCCATATTTTTTTTTTTTTTTTTACCTTTCTTTACGAAATGGCTTTCGACAATCTTTACAACCGAATTGTTCTTTTTGGAGTAACTGTTTTGTTTTTCTCGAAAGAATAAAATAAAAAAAATAGTGAGTTGAATGTCTAACTTCTATACTAGGACTCTATTACTCAGGTACAAAGTACGGTCGCTTTATAGCTTCTTTTTTGACAAAAAAAAAAAAAAAAAAAAAATAGATGGCATTCGACCCAGCTTTAGCTGGTTATGCTTCATCGCTCGCTAATGTAAGACACTTTTGAAAAAAGAGGTAGTTTATAACCCTTTTTGTTTGTTTGTTTAGGCGTACATCAGAAAACTGGACGTTATCAACCGAGGATTTTCAGGTTACAACACGGACTGGGCTTTACCGCTTTTACCACAGATTTTGCCCAAATACAAAGACCAGTCACCAGATAGTTCGAATATCAAATTGATGACTATATTTTTTGGGGCGAACGATGCTGCCCTTCCTGGGTCATATCAGCATGTGCCTATTGAGAGATACGTTTCTAATACAAAATATATGATCAACATGGTGAGAGATTCAGAGTCCGAGTACTATAATCCAGAGATGCGCTTGATCTTAATTACTCCACCTCCAGTATGTGAAGAATTGTGGAAAAAGCGATGTGAGGAAGCTGGAGAACCACTGAACCGTAAAAACGACTATGTTCAAATGTATGCAAAAGCCATCAAGAAAATTGGGGAAGAAATGAACGTTTGTGTAGTTGATATTTGGTCCGGGGTTATGGATGCGAGCGAAACCTCTGGCCTCCTCTTATCACATTACCTTTCAGATGGGTTGCACTTGAACGCAAATGGATACGAGGTAAACAGATATCATGCATGAATACAGCTATAACCTTTTCTGTTAGATCCTGTACAATATACTGATAAAAACCATTCTTGCCAATTATCCTGAAATTCATCCAGATGCTTTAAAGTTCGAGTTCCCTTACTGGCGCTTTATAAACAAGGAAAATTTCCAGAGCCAACTCGCCGCTCCTCAAAGAAAAAAATAAAAAAGATCGGAAATTTTATTGTTGGGAGAGATCAACAAGTAGTTCGAATAGGAACACACGAATAAATAGTAAAAGGTCTTTGGTCCCTTCTTTTCTTTATTTTTGCTTCTAGTTTTTTTTTTTATTATTATTATTATTATTATTACTATTTCTCCGTAAAAGATGGTGAGTGTATCTGTTGTTCAACCTGTTTCACACGCTTGGATCAAGCCTTCTACTCCCACTGGATCACGTAGGCAGCAACGAACCGATTTATCTGACTGGGATAATGTTATGTTTGCCTCATATATCCCGCTTTTGCTATTCTACACAAACTCTTCAAGAGATCCCAACTTCATGAACAGTGATATTCTAAAGAATTCTTTAGCTAGAACGTTGGAAGAATTCTATCCATTGGCAGGAAGACTAATGGATATAGGCAATGGTAGAGATGCTATCAATAACAACGATGAAGGTGTTTTATTTGTCGTAAGAGAGTAGGATCTCTATAGCTGAACAAAATCTAAACGTTTCTGTTTAGGAAGCCGAGTATTTGCAAAACTTGGACGACTTTAGAGAAGATGGTTACCTTCCTTGCCAGATGGATTTCCATCGCATGTTTCCAATTCATTTTTACTGCTCTCTCAAAGACCCCTTATTTGCAGTACAAGCAACACGTTTTGCCGATGGCGGCGTTGCTTTAGGAATCATGATGCTCCATAAAGTCGCCGATATGTATTCTTTATCACACTTTTTAGATGCTTGGTCCAAAACATCGAGATCTATGTCCTTCACACCAGCTAATTTCGATAGGCGTCTGGTTCAGTTCCCTAAGGATACTATAATAACCAAACAAATCATAGATCACTTTCGCCAAGACCGTCGTGCCAACCAGGCAAGCACATTTGAAAGTGCATACCAGCATGACTATGGTCGGCCCAAAACCCATCTTAAAACCGTCATCTTGGAGTTTCATAATAGCGATATTCAGTCCTGTAAAAAGGAAGCTCACACACCAGAAATGATCGCCAACAAGGACTGGGTTTCTTCAAAAGATGCCCTTTTTGCTATGCTTCTTCGTGCCGTAATAAGAAGTCGTAATCTATCCGAAAAAACAGACGTGAAAGCAATCACATTTGTGAATGGTAGATCGAAAATGAAAAACAACAAAGAGATGGACTATTACTTTGGCAACTGGACAGTGTAAAGTGAAAACTACCAAAGAAAAAAAAAAAAAAAAAAATCAGCTGTTCACAGTCCTATAGGTCACAAGCATTGGCTACAAATCTTGAACAAACCAAAACAACACTTTTAGCTCATACTGCCGTTGCCTTTCGACAGACAGCGGCTTGTTTGGATTCCTCCCTCTTTCATGGAATAAGTAAACTCTATACACTCCATGGTGATTTGTCCGTCAATTACTTGAGTTATCAACCCAACTCGGATACACAAACAACTATTCATGATATATCGGTATTACCCTTTTGCAAAGTCGACTTTGGATTTGGATGTACAGACCGTATACGAAATTATGTTGCTTTTGGAGGCAATGGCTGTATGACCATATTTGGTAGGAAACATGACCGAATCGCTTTTGATGTACAGTTGCAGATGGATGTAGACTCTGTCGTCAGATTTATTGACGATCCAGATATTAAGAAATACGTAAAAAATATTTTCTATTAGATACATCACTTGCCCCCCAAAAAAAAAAAAAAAAAACAGCATCTGTTGCTGCTAATTATCTTTAGAAAAAAAAAAAAAAAACATCAAATAAAATAATAACGCATGAAATTCGTTTTCGCTAATCATCACTATTGTACACCAACCTTTGCTTTTGGTAGTAAGCATGAATGCTTTATAAAAAAAGGATTATTTATTGTAAGTTTGAAAGGTATTTTAGTTGTTCAAAAAAAAAAAAAAAAAAAACTTGACTACACGACAAAAAGCCGACGAGTTGAAAGTTGTTTTAACTAAAGATGAAGCTATTAAAAAAACAATGCTTATCTTTAAGATGGAACGTCTTTTACCCACATTTTATTCCTTCTTTTTTTTTTTTTTTTTTTAATACAAGTTATTTACATAATTTATTGACACAAAAACCAATCAAAGGCTTCATTTTTTGTCTTCCAAGTACAAGACAGTACCAAAGACATGATCCCATAGTTTGGAAGTAACACCAAATCCACTACTAAAGTTTTTATAATGATGTGCAACATGGTACCTTTTGAGGTTTCCAAAATACGTTTGGATTACTTTTGCATGATGAAGATAATAATGAATCATATCGTAGCAAATGTAACCAAAGAAAGCTCCCCCGATAAATCCATGTGCCAATGGTGGTGCGAAAAGTGTATAAGCGAGTTTAAATACAGGTATACTGATGATCACTGTCAGGGCAGGCGGCATCACCAGACGTAATCTATGTTGACTGTAAGCAAGTGGTTTGTACTACAAGAACCTTACCTGTCCATCGGCATATGATGATGAATCCCGTGCAAAGTGAAATGTAATAAGAATGCTATGGGATGTTCAGGCAAAAGATCGTCCACATGAAACAGGAATCTATGAAGCGTGTATTCAAGCAAAGTCCAAAACAGAACACCATAAGCCATCCCTTGCATGGCTGTGTATTTTGAGCTCATTTGAGCAGACTGCATTAGTTGATATGCAACAAAGGGTAACCAAAGCATAGGGACAATAAACCAATTGGTTTTCGACAATAGATCCATATAGGGATTAGAAAAGTAAGGCACCGTGTAAGGTGTATATCGCGGTCGATGTACTTGCTCAAGATAAAACTCTTTGGAATATGTAGCGTTCCATAACTGAGGAAACAAAGGTTGTTTTAGGTCAAGGAACACTTGTTCTGGCTTTTTTGTATTGAGAGGTTCATCCCGAATGTGAGGCTTGACGGGCTTTTGCGATTCACTAGGGTTCAGTTGCCCAATACAATACTCTGCCAGAACATCAAAAGTGGCTTCTGAATGAACATGAAAGTTGCTGTCATTTAAAACTTCTGTAATGTCGATGCCGGCAAACTTCAAAATAAACTCGCTTCCACCAGGATGATCCTTCAAGAAAGAGGTAACATCGTATACCTTATTTTGAACAATAACCCAGCAAGAATCCTCTGAGCAATTCTTTTCGACTTCTTCTCTACTAAAGAAAGTTGTCATGGAAATCCTCTAAAAGAAAAAAAAAAAATATATATATATAAAGGACAAAGCCCTATTTCTTTTGTGTTCAAATAATCTGGCGTTTTTTTTTTTTTTTTTTTTTTTTTTTTCGTCGGTTTGCAAAACATCGTATTTTTCAAGAGAGAGCTGATATACTCAAACGTTATTGTAAATAACAGTAAAGTCCCCTGAATAACTGTGTTGGTGACATGCTACCAAACAAGTCATCCTATTTGCTTTTGATAAAATAAAAGACGTATAATATCAAACAAAGAGGTGTTTGCTTTGTACGACATACACTCTATGTTTGGCTATGCGATTTTTGGTTGAGTTGAACCAAATGAGTGCCCCCCTTTTTTTTTTTTTTTTTTTGCCCTTTGAAACGTATAACTTTAGAACAAGAGATATATATATAAGTGATACACATAAAAAAACGCTTTGAACTATAGTCAAAGATTTGATTATAGCTTTTCGTTGTTCCTGAAATGGTAGCCAATCAAGAACCACAGTCTATCTAGCCGCATACGATGTAGGTAGACTAAATGATGCAAGGAGCCCTGGATACAAGCAGATACCAACCGTCTCCTATAAAATTCTATGTTCATTCCTTGACCAAAAATTTAATTACAATTTAATTTCCCTGTGATATGAACTCAAAGTGTACCGTTTGAAGAGATAACAACCCACTGTGTTATGAGGCTCTCAAAGCGCTGGAGACCAAACAGGGTTGTGATGATTTGCTGATGCGCCTATCGAATAAACAGTGTAGACGCTGCTGACATTTGGATCCAACACTCTTTAAAAAGTATTTTCTCAGAGGCTCTGTTCCAGTTGGATACTTTAAAACCTCCAAAACCCAATGTATTTTTCCAAACGTATAAAGTCTTCAACTACTGTTAGTTTCCTCTACTTGAAATCGCGGGTGATTTAAGCTTTTTTTATTTGGAACATCTTCAATTCGTTCCTAGTATGGAAAGCCTTAGTTTTTCAATTACAGCGGATGCTTGTGTCACATGATAAGGCACTATGCTCTTTTTCGCTCTTTTCATTTAATTTGGACCTTCTAAAATAATTATGTTTCTTGACTGGATTGCACAGTTGAGGTTAATACAGCATGATCCGCGTAAAAAAAAAAAAAAAAAGAAAAAAAGAAAAACAGAAAACGAAATCATGATGAATAAAAGATTAAATATAAACATTCTATTTTTTTTTTTTTTTTTTTTTCCCTTTTTTTTTTTTTTTACATGTATATATACAGAGACCAACATTCTTGGCTCTCTTCCTCTATCTATTCGTAGAGTTTTGATTTCTGAAATCACGAGTTATCTTCAACCACCTTCTGGAAAGCCTCCGCCTGATCAAAACTTGTTTTCTTCGCCAGCTCATGTGAAATGGTTTATGGAAGTTATTGGGCAGAGTTTTAATCTGCCGTTGGAAGATATGAATATCACTTCGGATGCCATTGATATCTATTCACGCTGGTTGTTCGATTCTCCTAGGCCAACAGCGGTAGTAAGGGAAGGTCTTGAGCAAGAGTTTTACCAGATTATTTTTCACCAATATTCACTACTTTTCCAACCACGCATCACAAGAACCATCAGTTGTAATCAGGTCATCAAGGACACAGTCACCCCTTTAATTCAACGGCACGTCGATCTTTGTCAAAGGACGTTAAGAGTGTTTGCAAAAGCTGGAAGAACCTTGAGGTTTTCAGAAGAGACATGGAAAACGATCCTTAAAGTAGTTTTGGGTATTACCGATTATTTACTCAAAGAGCCAGCTGGAGAGACCTTGAATGTGATTAATATGACTGACGAGCTATGTGATCCTCTGCTCCAGGTCTTTTTTGAGCTATGGCTTCGATCGAACACAATGGATGTAGAAATGTGGGATATATTGAAGGTAGGCAGGGGTAGAGATGTTGATGAAAAGAAGGACTGATGTTGAAAGGGGTAGACTTGCTTTATGCGCTGGACACATCGACCGAAAGCCATTGAACAGTGGTCTTTGCTCTCCCTCGCGCTGACGAGACGGGTCCAGAGCCTTGTGGTTGGAAAAGAAGGGGATGGGGTTTCTCTAGGCGAGCCTAAAATCAAGCTTGATTTACCCGACACATTCGTTTATTACGCTTGGCATCGGATCCTCTACCTCACACCTCATCCACTGCAACTGAAGCCAGCCAACTTTACGCTTTACATGACTGGTTTAAGAGAATTGGTCGACACCTTTGAAAATACAGAGGGCAATACTTTATTACACATGTTTGGCACCTTTCTTTTTGACGCAGCCTCGCGTGCGGCATCCCCTATCGACCCAGAGTCACAGCTGGGATGTTGTGAGGCATTTGTGACGCTCTGCAAGATTTTCTGTCAACGCCAGCAACAACCCTTCTTACGGACCTACGTTGAAAAGTTCTATGCGTCACTCTTGGTGGGTCTCCGATCCCCTACATGTCTACCTACGCTCCTTTTGTCCTGTACTGAGCTATTTGCTTCGGATCTGGAAGGCATCCGAATCCTGGTGCCAGATTTTATCAGAGCCATCAAGAAAGTGTTGCCTAAACTACGGATAGATTGCCAGGTGCCCTTGGATCAATTACGATGGTCGGCGATAAAGGTATTGAGTACCATCATGTGCTTGCCCAACTCGCTTGACAGTATGGAGCCAAGCTTAAGAGAAGATTCTGACTCGGCTGCTAACATTGGCGATCAAGAACAGGTGATTGCCCAAGTAGTAAGTGTAGAGAGATGAACCTACTGATTAAAAGTAATAGATAAGAGTTCTTTATGCTGAGCCTCAAGAAGGAAGTGAAATCAAACCTACCTTGTCTGTAAGTTTACCAAAAAAAAAAAAAAAAAAAAAGATGTGTATGCATATATGTATTTCTATATATATGTATGTGTGTTTAAATTTTATCTATATAAAAACATATTTTCTGAAAAGTTTAAGTTCTACATACTTGAAATACTTTTAATGTCTCTTCGTACAGAAACGTCGTCTTACAACATGAAATATATACTTCATTTGATCAATATTTATGTGATTGAAGATGTACCGTTTTGTCCTGGTCTGGTTGGGACGGTGATCAAGTTGATCCAAGATAAGGTAAGCTTGTTTGTCCATTGTCAGTTTTCTAAAAAAAAAAAAAAAAAAAAAAAAAAATTGGCTTGATAGATCCTGACGATGCAGTTACCCAACGACGTGATTTTTATTGCGTTTGATATGCTGATAGACTTTGTAGAGTTGTATGATTACGTTAAAAGAGATAGCAAGGTAAATAGATCGAGACGCTATTAAGAATACTGAAGGGTCAAGTAGAGTGTTGCAAGAGAACTTGTGCTGGCATTGAGCCGCTATGTGAACACGTTACTGCACGGCCAGCATCTTGCGACTACGTATGGACTGGTGATCCAGGCTTACGAATGTATGATCCAATGGGTGCTTGTAAGTCAATGGATTACGGACGACCATGACTGTTACAAAGCTGTGATCGAGACCCTAAGCAAAGGAATTACGATTTTGGATAAGGAGATGGCCGTGCTGCCAGCCACAAGCCAAGAACCGCCGAATGTGGAAAAGAAAAAGAGAAGAGATACGACGTTTGCGCAACCCAAACAGCTCTTCCAGCTACCTCCACGCGTCAATAAGGGATCTTTCCATCTGCCGGACAAGCCCCCCCTCTCTACAGCGTACCCGAAACCCAGGAAAGAGCATGTGGCGATCCAAAAAGCAGCCGATTATTACATGGCGTTGTTTATCCATCAACTGGGACGGTTTGTGTTGCCCCACCGTGTGAATAGCGCACGACCGGACCTTGCTGACGATTTGCACCAGCTGAAGCTTTATCAACAAGGCTATACGAGCGAGTGCCCTGTACGTTGTTTCTTGATCAATCGACAGACGCTGTTCACAGTGATGGATCTGGAGCCCTCGGTCCCTTCTGTGATGGTGATTTTACGTGACACGACTGGAAAGTATGCCTGGTCGATGAAAGCAAACTATTCGGATCAACCGATACTGCCAACGATCGACAACAGCCAACAGCCCACCTCCCGTGTGGCCACCGGGATTCACAAACGCGTGGTGATACCCAAAACGACGGCGGTCAACGAAAAAGAGATGCCCAGGATGGAAAAAATATTTTCCAAAGACAGTCTCGAGGCCGTCCAAAGCCTAATGAACCGACAACACACCGCTGAAGAAGCGCACCCGATCGAGCCATCAGAAACACAGAGAATAGTACCCGCTTCGGCCACCATCGACCCCACAACACCCAGAGGGTTCAGACTGCTTTTATCACAACTTGGCTTTTTATTACCTCAAAATCGGGAGCAGGTGATTCCTTTGAAAGTGAACGATGCCCTTCTATCCGAGATAGAGTCTTTGGATCTATTGAATGGGTAAAATGGAGAAAAGAGGCGCAGTCTATTCACGCGTTTTTTTTTTTTTTTTTTTTTTGGTAGACGTGAATGTATATCTACCACTGTTTACTATGCAACATCAAGTAACATGACATGGAACGCGTTGGTGAAAGAACTACCGGTGCCTAGTGAACAGTTTCAACAGTTCATTCATTGTTTAGGATGGCCTGTAAGTAACGCGATATTGACAGTGTGAGCTGATCTTGTTTTTCATTTAGGTCAGTGTGGAAAAACATAGGGGATACAAGGGAAACTTGACAGCCTCGGTGTGTGAGACGACGACGTATTATTCAGACCGAATGGTGGAGTTTATTGCCCATACGCCTTATTATAGCCAACGCTCAATCGACGCCCTGACGATTCACCAACAACTGACGATGGATGATCGAACGTGTGTGGTATGGATAGAGGATATCGCAAACTATACGCTGATTGCAGATCTGATTGCCAAAAATACTGCACCAGGCGCTAAACTGATGGCCTATTTCTTTATTAACCCATTAAAACATACAGCAGGTAGCTTCTATTGGATTCGTATATGGATACCCAATCAAGGGGCGACTCAGAAACTGTTGGAAAACACAATGGTAAAAATACAGAAAAAAAAAAAAAAATGGAAGCTAACAAAAACACGCTAGATTCTTGGACCCCTGGTAGACGGTGTGGTGGTAAGTCGCCATGCGCTTGGCTCAATGATTCGAAAAACCATTCTCTCTACCCATCAAGCAGGTCGGGTATTGACAGATACCTTTACAAGGCCTTATATGGTTCGAAAAGAATACATTGAGGATATGGCCAACAGACATCAGGCAACCCTACCGTTATCAGAGTAAACAAACAAACCCCCATCTTTTGTTTGTACTAAAGACTTTTCTAGGTTCTATCATGATCTATTTGTTAACAAGTAGCTTATTTCCCACGAACAAAAGGAACCAATCAGCAGTCACGTAGAAACAGCTGGAAATGTTGTGTTTCAATTCAATTCAATTTTTTTTTTTTTTTTTTTTTTTTGAAAGGCCCATCTTAAAAAGGGACCCCTATTTTTATTTTTTTCATTTTTTTTTCCTTTTCTCTTTAGTAATAACAATAAATATGGTAAACTTCAACATCTTTAGGAAAAAAGAGAGAGTTTTAATTCATTTTGATGTATGATAAAAGTCTGCTGCCGGTAAACTCAAGAACATCGTTCCTCTTCTTGACCGTGTTTTGGTTCAACGTATCAAGCCTCAACAAGTAAGATAGACATCATCGTAGCGCTTGGTGATTGACCTCCTCCCTTTTTTTTTTCTAGAAAACTGCCTCAGGTCTCTATATTCCCGAAAAGGCTCAAGAAGCTTTGAACGAAGGTGTGATTGTTGCTGTTGGTAAGGGTGCTCTTAACAAGGAAGGTAAGCACATCCCTCTCCAAGTCAATGCTGGTGACAAGGTGATTCTCCCTCCTTTCGGTGGAAACCCTGTCAAGGTTCAAGGCGAAGTAAGTATTCTTATCCCCTCGTATTCTTTCATCATGAACTGACATGGGCTTTGTATAGGAATATTTCTTGTTCCGTGACTCAGAAATCCTTGCCAAGGTTATTGAATAAATCTTTAGAAACAACTTTCAGTAGCACTAGCAGACTCTCCCCCCCCAAAAAAAAAAAAAAAAAAAAAAACTACTTTTACACCTAAAACATAAGTGTGAGAGAGGATATCACTTGTAATTAAACTCAATAAAAAATTCTATTAAAAAACATATAGATAGATAGATATGCAATCTTTAGTAAACGGAGGTGGCGCTCTGGTCACCTTTTTTTTTTTTTTTGAGTGTAATTTTTCATGATAAATACATCTATTTTTTTTTTTTTTTTTTTTTTTTTTTTTTTTCTCTCTCTCTCTAATAAAAAAAAACTTGGAGTGGATGGTGATTGCCATAGGATTTGAAGGTTCTGCCAATAAATTAGGCGTGGGCATTATTCGACATGAGGGAGAAGCTGTAGATATTCTAGCCAATGTCCGCGATACATACATTACGCCACCGGGTCAAGGTTTTTTACCTAGAGATACAGCACAACATCATCGCGATTGTGTCTTGGCTGTGACCCAAAAGGCATTTAGAGAAGCCAAGATCACTACCGAGGAAGTGGATGTTGTATGTTATACCAAAGGACCTGGTATGGGAGCGCCTTTATTATCCACCGCTCTGGTAGCTCGTACCTTGGCCTTGATGTGGAATAAACCAATGGTGGGTGTTAATCATTGTGTAGGACGTAGGAAAATAAAAGTGGAATCCAGAGTCACCAAGTCAACTCACCCTTTCTGTTTCTAGACATTGAAATGGGCAGAGAAGTGACAAAGGCAAAGAATCCAGTCGTACTTTATGTGAGTGGAGGTAACACCCAGGTCATTGCTTATTCTCAACAATGCTATCGTATCTTTGGAGAAACTTTGGACATTGCTATCGGAAACTGTTTAGATCGCTTTGCGCGCATCTTGAATCTATCCAACGATCCAAGTCCTGGTTATAACATTGAACAATACGCCAAAAAGTAACCCAAAAAAAAAAAAAAAAAAAAAAAAAAAATACGCCACTGATCCACCTTTAGAGGAAAGAAATATATCCCTTTGCCCTATACAGTCAAAGGCATGGATGTTTCGTTTTCCGGTATTTTATCACACATTGAAAAAATTGCTAAAGAAGAGTTGCCGAAAGGAGAAATCACACCTGAGGATTTATGCTTCTCGTTACAGGAAACCCTGTTTGCCATGTTGGTGGAGATCACTGAAAGAGCCATGGCCCATGTGGAATCGGAAGAGGTGTTATTGGTTGGAGGTGTGGGCTGTAACGTTCGTTTACAGGAAATGATGGGAGAAATGGCCAGTCAAAGAGGCGCCACTGTATGTGCTACCGATGACAGATTTTGTATTGATAACGGCATCATGATCGCTCACGCTGGCCTATTGGCTTACAAAACAGGCCTTACAACGCCACTCGAAGAATGCACAGTAACACAAAGGTTTCGAACAGATCAAGTACATATCGCTTGGAGAGACGATTAATAAACCTTTCTTTTCAATTTTTTTTTTTTTTTTTTTTTTTTTGGTGTGGGCCGAAAAGTAACAGGTCGCTTATTTTAAACGTTATTGGTCTGATACAGACAAGGCTTGCATTGCTTTTTTTTTTTTTTTTTTTTTTTTTTTTTAAATTTGATTCTGAAAATGGCTGAAGATGGCGATGGCAGTACATTACTGAAAGCAACACGAGAGAATTTTGAGCATTTGAACCTGCAAGAGAATAAAGGTGAGACAGTCTATGTTGAGATCAAAACCTAAAGCATTCTATCCTAGGGGACACCCAAAGCTCTAGCCAAGACCCAAGCCGGTTCGATTACGACAAGCGTGATAGAACAAAGGGCGATAAGGTTGGGTCAGATAGGGAGGATGAAGAGTTATTAAGAGAGTATGAACTCTGTAGGTCTCGTATGGAGAGTGCTGCCAAAGGCCAATCGTCACAAAAGCGCTCGGTCAAGGCCAAGAATCGAAGCCGGCCTTCAGAAGCAGAGATACGAGCGAAAAGGCAAGTAGCCAAAGAGAGTAAACCGTCTGCCAAAAAAGTGATTCAACGTTCTACAGAGAAGGTGAGCTTTCACCCAACGGCTAGCTACTTGTCCGTAAGCGGCACATGGATTGATAGCGTTGGCTCTCAAGCAGACCGTCTGATAACAGAACACATGCAGTCACAACGTATCGCGCGGGATGGCGAAGGCTATCATATCACCTTCATCAACCATGTCGAAATACGAGCCAGGATGTCTGACTGGATCGACCCGGACACACCCAAGCGCTATGCCCTTCGTAAGGCGCTGGATGGGATTGAAAAGGCTATCCTTAGCCAACACGGCCCTGCCTTAGGATGGGAGCTGCCGGTCGATCTTGGTCTGGGTCGATGTTATGGCGCATCCCAGGAGGCGGTGACTTATTTTCGCGTGCTCGCCTGGCCTTTTGGCCAGTCCATGCGATCCGCCTTGGGATTTGGCTTCAGCAATTTCCATATCACCTGTGGCTATACCCCGACTGACGTTCACCAGTACAAAGGCCCAGCGACGCTTCTCTGTCTTGAAAAAGCGTCGCATTGCAGTCTGCCACACGCTCAGCTCTTGATGTCCGTCATTCAATACTATGCACACGACCGCCTTTTCCTGGACAAACTGTATGAGAAACTGCAAGACCAAGATTACAAAGATCTCCTCTATCAATTCCACGCTACCGATTTAAATAAAGCCAACTGGCAATGAAATCTTTCCTTTTTTCGGTCTTAGGGAGTTAAGCCAAAAGGCATACTCTAGCTTTCGCCTTGATTGACAGCTACGAAAAAAAAAAAAAATGAGTCACGGTGACAAGTGAGCATTAAAAGCAAAAATAAATAAAAATAAAATAGAGTACTTTATTCTTGCTTTGGCTTGCAATGACTACTTTACTTATAGACAATTATGACAGTTTTACGTACAATGTATATCAATATTTGAGCTGTCAAGGAGCAAATGTGGTTGTATATCGGAATGACAAGATATCGCTTGAAGAGATTGAGAGTTTAGAACCTGTGAATATTGTCATCTCACCCGGACCTGGTCATCCTTCCCAAGATGCAGGTATTTCTCGAGCGGTGATTTCTCATTTTGCAGGCAAGGTACCTATTCTGGGTATCTGTATGGGCCAACAATGTATGTATGAGGTGTATGGGGGCAAGGTCTCATATGCGGGCGATATTGTGCATGGAAAAGCCTCACGTATTCAACATGACGGGCGTGGTCTTTTCCGAGGTATTCCTCAAAACAATCAGGTCACTCGGTACCATTCGTTGGCGGGCATGCCTGACAGTTTACCAGATAGCTTAGAGGTCACTGCGACGACCGAGGATGGGATCATTATGGGTATCCGCCACAAGCTGTATACGGTGGAAGGTGTTCAGTTTCATCCAGAGAGCATCTTGTGTGAGAATGGCCATGTGATGATGGCCAACTTTTTAAAACTGAGAGGCGGTCACTGGGAACAAAACCCAGGCGCAGGCGTGGCGGTGAAGGCAGAGACGGTGAAATCCGAACCGGCCGTGCCTGCTCCCTCCATTCTTCATCGCATCTATGCCCAGCGGATCAAGGATGTCGAAGCAGCGCAACAGGTGCCGGGGCAATCCATGCAAGACCTCGAGAAGCTGCTAGCCCTCCATACTGCGCCCGCACTGCAGGACGTCGTGGCCCGTATGCGATCCAGTCGACCCGCGCTAATGGCCGAAGTCAAGCGCGCCTCGCCTTCCAAAGGCAACATCGATATGCACGCCAATGCGGCCGAACAAGCGGTCCAGTACGCCTTGGCCGGAGCCAGCGTGGTCTCGGTTCTCACCGAACCCAAATGGTTCCAAGGTACGGTGAACGATCTACGTCAGGTCAGAGCGGCTCTTGAACACTTGCCTAACCGACCTTGTGTGCTGCGCAAGGATTTTATCGTGGACCGCTATCAGATTCTGGAAGGTCGTCTGGCCGGTGCCGACACGGTGTTGTTGATCGTTGCCATGTTGGACGCATCTCAGCTGGTGGACTTATTTGACTATGCACGTTCGTTAGGCATGGAGGCTCTGGTGGAAGTGAACAATGCAGAAGAAATGGCACGCGCCAACGCGTTAGGCGCTCGTCTGATCGGTGTCAATAATCGTAACCTTCATAACTTTGATGTCGATATGGAGACCACCAGTCGATTGGCTGAGATGGTACCTGAGGGTACCTTGCTCTGTGCCCTGTCCGGTATCACTGGCCGTGCCGATGTTGAGCTGTACACATCGCAGGGAGTGCATGGGATCTTGGTAGGCGAGGCGTTGATGCGCGCCTGGAACCTTCATGAATTTGTAGGACAGCTCCTAGGCAAACCCAAACAGCCGCCTATCCCTAGCCATCCCCAACCTACCTGGGTCAAGATCTGTGGGATTGGCAGCGTGGAAGCTGCCGTCACCGCCACAGAAGAAGGCGCCCACATGCTGGGCTTGATCTTTGCTGAGAAATCCAAACGCAAGGTGAGTCTGGAAACCGCCCAGGCCATTGCTCACGCTATCCAACGCCCGGCCAGTCCTCAGCCAGTGGCGCAAATACCCCAGGACTGGTTCCGCATGCATCGTGACCTGGTCAAGCAACGTGGAAAAAAACCCTTACTGGTCGGCGTGTTTGTCAATCAATCGGTAGAGTACATGACCCAGATGGCCACCCAAGTGCCTCTGGATCTTATCCAGCTCCATGGCACTGAGCCTTTTGAACTGGCCCGCGCCTTACCTGTGCCAGTGATACGGGCTTTCCACATCGACGCTAACTTTAGTGAGCTTCAACGGGCGCACGTCACCCAGCCTGGCTACCACCACCACGTCTTGCTGGATGCCAAAGTCGGTGGCGTGGCGCTGGACGAACAGGGCGGACGCGGGGTCGCCTTTGACTGGTCGCTGGCACAGCAGCTGGTCCATCACCAGCCTTTCCCTTTCTTACCCAAAGACCCTTTCCCCATCATCCTCGCTGGCGGACTGGATCCTACCAACGTCTGTTCAGCCATTCAACAGGTCAAGCCCTGGATGGTCGACGTCTCCAGCGGTGTCGAAACAAACGGTGTAAAAGATTTAGAAAAAATCAAACAGTTTATTCAAAACGTACGGTCCACGCACACACAATAAAAACTTATCCCTGTTGTTGACGGATCGTGTTCAACCACAGGTTTCTTGTTGAATCTGTGCCTACAAACAGAACCAAAGGGGGTTCTTGAGTGGCGGTGTTTTTAAAGTGGATAGAACACAGCGTATCTGGATGGGGTATGGAGACATGGAGATGGTGGAGAGGAATTGGCTAAGTGGAGAGAGAGAGAGAGGGGGGGTTTAGACATACTGTAGATGTATTTGTTTATTACCTGTTGATAGAGCTTATAATATTCCAACTGTTGGTTGTTCAGCTTGATTTTGCAAATGATCAAATAATGATCAAACAAGAAGAGCTGAAGACCGGCGGTCTTTGTCCTCTTCATCCTTCCATGCAGAATCAAGCGACGATTGGCATGTAAAAGATCCAGATTCTATAGGCAAGTCAGTCAGTCGAAAAGGCTACACTCCTTACCGGTCCTTTGAAAGGCAAGAGGTGCTTGGCGAGCTGTTGGAGGTGAAAGCTGTTTTCGGAAAGTCCGACTTGATGATCGAGCTGTACAAGGAAATGAGTGATGAGATTCATAGCGATAGGTAAATCTGTATAATCCTGATGATCTTTGGCGGTCAGTTGATGGATCGAGGCCAGCAAGAGGTTATAACGACCCAGACGTGCGATGGGCTTGGTCAGATACCCGTTGAGCTCCAGTCGACGCGATTCCGGTCGTCTTTCCAGCGTCTGTGCAAACTGAAAGAAGCGCGCATTTGTCTTTTTCTCGCGTTCAAATCGGTGCTTTCCAATCATCTGATGTGCGCCATAAGAAACAAAGGGGTCAAACCGTTTCGCATAGGCAATCATGATGTCACCTATACACGGAATTACCGAGTGCTTATCCTGCCGTGTCGTAAGCGCTTTCGAAAGTGAAGAGCTGATCGATTCAATCTCGGCCAGATTCCAAAACACATGCGTCACGAAATCCTGTCGAGAACCGATAGGAATGATATCGCCGGTCTGGATGGGCTGGACCCAAAACTAAACAAAAAGTGGGATGAGAACGCGTCCTGAGGGCTTTTTTTTTTTTTTTTTTTTTTTTTCCATCTGTCACTTGCCTGCTTCAGATACTGTAAATCCCGGTTAAAATCCTGTTCGGTATAGACCAGTTCATAGATACACTCTTGTCGTTTCTTTTCTCGATCGTCCGTTTCCCGTACAATGTCTAGAGGGACAGAGTATCGCCAAAGATCCCGGCTTTTGGCATACACAGGCTCAGTTCTTGAAAGATGTGCTGAACTGCTTCGACAGGTCTCGGTCTAAAGAAAGAGCTGAGTGGCTGTAGAGTCAAAGGGGGCCCTTTTCTTACGCTCTTTTTTCGCTTCATCCTTGGACAGCTGATACTGTAACAAGGGCTTTTGCGGGTACAGGTGGGTGAATAACAATCCGTAAGCAGTGTAAAGACACCGTTGACGCTCACTAAAAGTATCAAACGTACAGTCCCTTGTCTTGGGGCCTACCTTTCTGCACTTGATAAAGTTCATGCTCAAGGTCTCTCAAACGACATTGTTTCACAGAATGGTGAATGAGCGCTTGGTTTCCTAAGCTTCTTCCTACCAAGAGACCGACATTTCTATCCTGTATACGTAGTATATCCAACAGACAATTCTATTCGAAATCTGTTTACTATCTTAATCAAATAACTCTCTGTATTACCACTGCCTCTGTGCCCGTAAAGGTATCGTGTTTTGTACAGACTCGCGTCACAAACTCTTTGGCTACACAGGACAATAAGGCGGTATAGATCGGCTGACAAGGGTGCGGTTTCTTTTGTAACTTTGAAAAGACATGTTTAAGTCTACCTTCGGTCGATTTTTTCTTGGGGTTGGGAAGTTCAGATTTACTAGGCCTGAGTTTTTCTATAGAAAAAGAAAAGGTTTCCCCCCTGTTGGTGTCTTGTAAGCGTTGCATTGTTTTTATGGCTTTTTTTTTTTTTTGTCTATGGCTTTTTACCAACAAACTTGGATGCAGGTGAAGGGGGTGTCATGATCTTGGGTTCTTGTTGAGGCACATCCGATTGGTTTGGATTCGATACACACCTTCGACGTCGGTAACCTGAGCCATAAGAAGAAGCTGGACACATCACCAAACTCTGTCGACGTATAGGCAAATTCTGTTGAAGATAGCTCTTTTCAACATCCGGCGTCAATCGAAACTCTTTAGACGCCAACATTATTTTAATAATAAAATAAAAAAAAAAAAAAAAAAAAAAGAAAAGAAAGGGGGGCCGGTGTGGGAAGCCGCTTTAAAATCATCCTCTCTCTATTTTTTTTCTACCATTCCAAAATAAGAAAAACTACCCAATGTCAGCTTATAGAAAGGCCGATTTTCATCCAATCCCCATTTGGAAAAGCCCCTTCCTCTAAGCTGTTCTTTTATGGATCAAGATAGAAATGATTCAATTGAAGATCTACTTTTCAAAAAAAAAAAAAAAAAAAAAGAACAGAAGGATGGAAAAGCTTTCTATCTAGAAATGTATGTATAATTTATTTGAAATAGGGTGGTGGATGTATTGATGAATGAATTGCAGGCAGTTAACAGAAACCATTCGAATCCTTCTTGGGCTTGCGTTGCCTTTTGTTGTAATGAGTGCGATAATGTGCCCGCAGATTATCTGATCGGCCAAAGGTCTTTGTACAGCCTTGGTGTTCACAGGCAAATGGGCGTTCACCGGTATGAACCAACATGTGCCTTTTGAGGTGTTCATATCGCTTAAAACTCCATTGACACTGTTGATAACCACAGATATGCTTGTGCTGCTGTGCCGCCTTTTTCTTTTTGGGAATCAGTACCGAGGGCACTGCCAGGACGCCAGGGGTAGAAGGGCAATAGTAGAAAGGCATGACCGGTGTCAATGGCGGAGAGACAGCCATGGGTTGCTGGTAGATAGGATGATAGTACGGATGAAATAACTTGGCCTCTTGGGGCGGATAGGCAGTGCTATTATTCTCTAAATACGGCAACATCGTTAAAGTAAACAGTGCATTCGACAATCATAAAAGAAAAAGAAAAACATTTTTTCAAAAAAGAAAACAGAAACTCGCTTGGCTTTTTATAAACCGTTGGATTATTTGTTATTTTTGTCTTTGTACTTTTTAGGGTAAATAAATAAAAAAGATCTGGTTTATTAAAAACTTTACTCTGTACATACATTCCGATATCCTCTCCTTTAAAAATTTGATTTATTTGTTTGTTGATTTGTTTTTTCAATCCCCTAAAAAAAAAAAAAAAAAAAGCATGAATCTATTCATAGCGTCACATTTTTATCCAACTTTCAAAGTCCACCGCTTTTTATTATCTCTGTTTTCTTACCAATGCCTGTCATTGAAGAGATGGTAGAATCAAGTAGGACCTTCTATACCTTATATCCTCATGTTCTTATCGCCCATTCACTACTATAGAAGCTGATGACGAAGGGGACGTTTTCTTTGAAAGTGAAGAATATCCAGCAGAAGAACTTGAGGTAATCACCAGGCGAAAATCTGTTTTTGTTTTTTTTTTTTAAAAAAAAAAAACGAAATAGCAACTTTTAAAAAAAGCCGAGGATTACAAACTTTGTGGAAACCAGCATTTTGGTCAGGCAGAATACGCAAAGGCTATCGAAGCTTATGAAAATGCTTTGATGACCTGTCCTCTTTCTCTTCAGACCACCCGTGCTGTTTATTTTGCCAACATAGCTGCCTGTCAACTGAAACAGGTAAAAAGATGGAGTTAAAAAAAAAAAAAAAAAAAAATACAGTGAGCTAAACGGCTATGATGGGTGGGGCAATAGAATGATTCCAAAGCGGCCAGAGAATCCTGTACAAAGGCCTTGACTTCCGACCCTAATTACACTAAAGCAAGGCTCAGAAGAGCACAGGCCAGCGAAAAAATCGGGACTTACACCTCCCTTTCTGAAGCATTAAAGGATTATCAGGCCTTAAAGACCTCCAACGATACTCACCTTCAATCGCAAGCCCAACGCGCCGAACGTGAGCTCCCTCCACGTATTCAGCAGCAGATGGAAAAAGAAAAAGATGAAATGCTGGGGAAACTAAAAGAGGTTGGAAACACTCTTCTGGGCAAATTCGGTCTGTCCACAGATAATTTTCAATTCACCCAAGATCCTTCCGGTCAAGGAGGTTACAGTGTGAATTTTGTAAACAAATAATAACAAGAAGAATAATAATAATAACAACAATAATAAAAACAATGAGACCTGGATATCTTTTACTTGTATCTCTTGTTTTATTCAGGGTGCATCGTGTTGGGTTGACCCGTATTTCTAAATCTAGGCTCGTTCGGATGAAACATCACAGGCCTTACCATCCCCGGCTCTAGGAAGCGTGGAGCATAGGGAGGCGGCATCGTATTGTTACCAAACATCGGAGGTGGCATCCCAAACACACCTCGCTCATCGAAACCGTTGTTCTCTCCGTACATCATCTTCTGTCCATCCCGTTTGCCTAACCCAGGAGCGCCGGGATGAAGCGAAGAAGGGTGCATCAGTTGCGAATGGAGTTGTTGCTGATGCAACTGCTGTTGATGCATCTGCTGTTGATGCAGCTGCTGATGGTGCAGCTGTTGCTGGTGTAGCTGTTGTTGATGCAGCTGCTGTTGCTGTTGCTGCAGTTGTTGCTGCATCTGTTGTTGTTGGAGTTGCTGTTGTTGCATCTGCTGTTGTTGCATCTGTTGTTGTTGCAACTGCTGTTGCTGCATCTGTTGCTGTTGACGCAAATGTTGTTGGTGCAGCTGTTGTTGGTGCAGCTGTTGTTGGTGCAGCTGCTGTTGTTGAAGCTGTCCCATCGACTCGCGTGTAGAGATGGGCATTTCTTGCGGATGGCTCTGTAGTACTTGCTCTTGTAACACGCGTTCTTGGGGTTTATGCGCTGGACCTGCTCTTTCCGGTATAGCCTGTTCTCCCGGCGGATGAGACAACGTCTGCTCAGCAGCTTGGCTAGGTACAGAGTCAGGTTGAGACATGGGCCGCATGGAAGGTGTCTGCCCTCCAAGGATCTGAAGAATAGCATGTTGATTGGATTCGTTCACATTGCTTTCTGCTAGACGTACAGACATGATGGCCGGATCCTGGAACATGATGGGATTTTCTATTGTGGGATGAGCAGCTTGAAGAGGAGACATAGAAAAACCGGGTGCCTTACCTGTCTTTGTAAACTCCTCTTCTTTCTTCACAGGCATGTCCTGTGCTTTTCTCAAGAACTCACCAAAGAAGTTTTGAGCCTCGGTACGTACCATGTCTGGGGACTCTTGTCGATAGAAAGGGGGGTGTTCCACACGTCTTATGTTTTGTTGGGCCATGGCTTCTTTAGGGTTATTGAAGCTGATGTTCACGTTGGGCAGCAGGGCACGCAGGTTCTCTCGAGACTGGAAATCCTCTCGGTTCAAGTTCATCGCGTTCAGTTCGGCTCGAAGTTGAGCTTCATCCATCGGCGTACCAAAGGGTGGGGTCATGTTGACATGCTCTTGGATATGGGCTCGCATCATGTGAGGTGGTGGGGGACGGGCAAGCATATTAGCGAAAAGAGGAGGCGGAGGATGTGAGAAACCTTCGTTGTAGCTAGGGTGGAAGCCGAAGGGAGGAATCGAAGGAGGTGGAGGGGGTGGGGGCGGACGGAATCCGTTGTTTATACCAAACAGGCCGCTGGCTTCCATCATGCGCTGAGAATGCTGAAGGCGTCGAACGGCAATTAACGAAGGGTCTTGTCCGTTGAAAGGGTCAAAGCCTCGGTTCATCCATTCAGGCATCATAGGAGGCCCTGCAAGACCAGGTGGAGGCATGGGATGGCGTCGGTGGTGATCAGAAAAACCTGGGTTATTCTCAACCATCTCAGGATGGTGTGGGTGAGGGTTCATAGGCAGTGGTGGTTGTGGTGGCTGCTGCTGCTGCTGCTGCTGTAATGACTCAGGTACTTTGGACTCTTCTACTGCTTTTAAGGGTAAATCAGATGAGATTTCCTGTTCAACGAGTGTATTCAGTCTTTCCATAGCTACAAGCGGTGATGGGATACGCTCACTCAACTGGGGACTATCAAAGTGAGATGTCTCGTTCGTATGACTCTCAGGCAGGTGGGTCGCCGTATCCTCATTATTGTTAGACTCAAAAGCCTTGATGACACTTTCGTTTAGCGAGTCCAGCCCTTCGACTTGCTCCATATTCTCCAAAGCATCCACCTCATTTTCTTGAGCCTCCTCTTGTTCCTCTCTTAATTTCAAGCTATCACACTCTTCTGAGGTGGCCAACTCTTTAGTTTCCTGTCCATCTTCACACTTATCTATCAGAGCCTCCTTTTTGTCGGGCTCTTCCATCTCCAGATTTTCCAGCTCTAGATTTTGAACAGGTGGTAATGATGACGGTTTTTTCTCTTTCCTATCGTCCAAAGGTGACTCTGCTACTTGCATACTCTCCATCGGTTCATGCATAGGCACTTTGCAAAGCGGCTCACTGTCCAAGACAGGTTTCTGCCAGCTTTTCTCTGGTAGGGTCTCCTCGTCCTCGGCCGGCTTCGCCTTCTGGGCCTCCTCAAACTCCTCCAGACGCACCATGCGACCTTTCCCCTTCTTTTCCTTCTTGGCCAGTTTGGTAGTAGGGGTAGACCCTTTGGGTTTCTGTGGGGTCTGTAAGGCATCGGATAGCGAAGGGCCAAAGTGAGTGGGAGTCGTCACGCTCTCAGGTGAAATGATCGGTTGTGCCTTGGCCCAAGAAGCAGAGGCAGGCAACGCGGGTTTTTCTTCTTCTTCGACTACAACTACCACCGGTTTTGCTTTTTTGAGTTTCTCAGAGGTCGCTTTTTTGCCTGTACTACTTGATTTGGAATGCTTTAGGGTTGGTTTAACCTTTTCTTTGATAGGGCTGCTAGTAACGACAGAAGGCTCGTTGATTACAGGCTCAGGAGGAGGAGGAGGAGGAGGGGGTGGTGGTGGTGGTGGAACTACCTTGGGTATAGGCGCCCAAGTGCGAGGTGTAGTAGGGGGTTTGATAACCTCAGCTGGCTTGGGCTCCACTTTGGCGGGTTTCTTGTTGGGATAAGTGGGAGTCGAACTGGATGCACTGTGTTTACTAACGGATGAAGAACTCAATCTATACATATTCTATTTCTTGAAGAAAAATGACTTACCCAAGAGCCACGGTATCCTTATTGTAGCTATCTACATCATCACCAGGTTCATGTAGATACATGCAATTGGGATTAGGACAGCTCATATGTCTCAGATAATAGGTACAGTACTTGGTAGTTCCATAAGAAGCTCTTCAAGATAGGATTGTAAAAATTGTTTTGTTTGATTTAGTTCAATATCATTATTATTTTGATCTATCCACATTGATAAATATACCTCACAGTTTTGCCATCGATTTCAGCACCATTTAAAAACTCAATGGCTTTACCTGCATCCTCTTTCTTTGCAAACGTAACATAAATACCAGCAGATGTATTGCTGGTACCTGTTAAACGTTTACTGATTACCACTTTATCCACTTTACCAAACCTTTTGAAAATTTCATTCTAATCATACATCAGTATCAGAAAAAAAAAAAAAATATTTTAAAAAAAAAAAAAAAAAAAAGGGAAAACAACTCACTTCAAGGTAGGCGTGTTTTAAGCTCATGCCAAGCACATAGACCAAACTTTTTTGAACCACTCGAATACTCGAGAGTTGTCTTCGGCTGGGATCTCTCATCTCTCGTGTCTGCCGGTCTTTTTCTTTCTTTTCCTTTTTGAGTCGCATGACTTCTTCTGCGCTCACAGGAATAAATTCAACAATCTGCTCACTGTATAACCTTCGACATGCAGGACAACGACCATTCAAATTTGTTTTGATATGATGCCAACAAAAACGACAGATCTAAATTGAATATAAGTCTTCCTCCCCTAGACAATAATAATGATAATAGAAACCTGGTAGCCACAAGAACAAGGTCTGAAGTTTCGGTCAGCAATGTCTAGTTCCTCCATGCACAAAGGGCAATCGGTATCTTCTTCATCCGACGACATCTTTTTGCTTTTTCTCGAGTTGTTAAGACTTGTTTACTGAACGCGTTTCTCTTTTCAAGAAAAAACAAGACTACCGTATTTGTATGTGTATATATATATATATATATATATGTGTGTGTTTGTGCGTGTGTGTGTGTGTGTGTGTGTGTATATGTGCGTGTGTATAGAGTTGCGCACTGAATATAAATAATATAAATATATATTTATATTTATATACAAGGATATATAAAGAAGTAAATATATATATGTATGTATATATATATACTAATGTGTGTGTTTAGGTGTATTCAATGATTTGTTTAAAGTTGTAAAGACGTAAGCTTTTGAGGCGCGTATAAACACTATTTTAGCCTTTTTTTTTTTTTTTTTTTTCAGAGAAAGAACTATTTTAAAAAAAAAAAAAAAGAAAAAAACAGCGTAATGCTTCTATACACCGCTTGGTTTGTGAATGACAGACCAATAGAATCCCTTTATTTATAAATCACGCCTCCTTCCGTATTTTTCTTAGACTGATGACAGGTACCGCGTAAATAAATAACCTTTTTAAAGAACATGTCAACGCATAAATAGAATTTAAGAAAAAATTGATATCCACAAGAGACCTATTTTCGTTTTTACAAAGCAAAAGACTCGCCACAGCCACAGGTACCTTTTACGTTAGGATTATGAAATACAAAGTGTTCGGATAGCTTGTCTGTTACGAAATCCATTTCTGAACCTAGGATTGTAATCAGTGCTTTGGAGTCTACCAAGACCGTAACACCTTTCAATACATATCAGAAAAAAACCAAGAATGATTACGTTGGTTGTAGGCACTTTACCGTCTTGTTTTACTACCTCATCAAACTTTCCTTTCGTCTCTGTAAAATCCAGTGTGTACGAATTCCCTGAGCACCCTTTTTGTTTTACTCCCACTCTTAAATATTTAGAGGACTCTTTATTTATATCTTTTAGGCGGCTAACAGCAGCGGGTGTCTACACGTATGTTTTGATATACCATAAAAAAAAAAGAAGATTTTATATGTTTATATATGTAATAGTCACGAGTGTAAGTGCTGCTTTTCTTAATCGTAAACGTGAGATTGGTAGTGAGGCTGCTGCCACTTGTTTGACTATAGCATTAATCGGCATGTCGTTGTTGATGAGAATGTTTTTGATTAAAAAAATAAAAATATAGATATTTACATAAATCCTCAAATTAATTGTTCTTTTGATAAGAGGCTCCAGTGCGTGATGACTCCGACTGTCACGCGAGAAATCAGGTTGATCCTTTTTAAGTGATGTTTTTGTTTTTTGTTTTTTTTTTTTTTTGGTTTTTCTCCCTTTTTTTTTTGTCACCTCCCAGCCTCTTTGAAATGAAAGAAAATAAAGTATGAGTCTTGATAAACATATTTTTGCCGTGTTCATCTCATTAAAAAAAATGTACATGTGAAAAAGATACTTTTGATGGGAAAATCCGGAGTGGGCAAAACTTCAATGCAGTCCATCATATTTCATAATAGCACAGCAAAAGATACAAAAGATCTGGAACCTACAAGTAGGTTATATGCCTTTGAATAAAGCTATCAAAAAAAAAAACACACACACACACATATATATATATATCTGTGCGTTTGTACACTGATTTTTTTTTTTTTTTTTTCTACTTTGTGTGTTTGTACGTTTATAGTTTTATGGAATAATGAAACCAATGTTCGATTTATAGGGAACATAAGTATGACATTATGGGATTTTAGCGGGTAAATAAACAGGGGATCCATTTCGTCTGATAGAAAAATACTTTGTTTTAGGCAAGGGAGTGCCTTTAGTGAATACTTTACGATCCACCAACGACTGATATTCAAATCTGTATGCATTCTTGTTTATGTTTTTGACTCTATAAGCACAGACCTAGATATACATTATTATCAGGCTAGTCTTGAGCTTATTTTGAAATATTCACCTCATGCCAAAGTCTTTTGCTTTATGCATAAAAGCGATTTAATACCAGACAATAAGCGCCAACAGGTAAAGCCTCTTTGGAAAGCCAATACCCATAATTCTTTACGATAGATGTACGATCAACAAAGTTTAGAACTTTGTGTGCGATCTGAACCTATTACTATACAAAGCTTCCAAACCTCGATTTGGGATGAATCCCTTTATGCCGTAAAAAAAAAAAAAAAAAAAAAAAACTGCCATCGATGCGTATATTAAGCTCTTCCCCCTTTAGGCTTGGTCTAAAGTGATAGATTGTCTATTACCTAATATACATCGTTTACAACTTGATCTTGACCAACTCTGTAATCTGTGTGATGCAGATGAAATTGTTTTATTTGAAAAAACTACGCTCTTGGTCATAGCACATTCCACAAGTCTGTACCACCCTGACCCACACCGGTTTGAAAAGATAAGCAGTATTATCAAACAATTCAACTTATACACGAGGTAAGATATGTTTTTGTAGCTCTTTGTACCTATCTATCGCCTCTCTCTAGGAAAGAAAGATATTCAAGTCAAATGCAACTCAGAGGGAGTGTATTCACTGCCTATTTTGATTCCCTTACTTCTACCACTAACTTACTATTGATCATTTCTGATAACAAAACAAGTAAGACTTTGTATGTCTGTAATTCACTTTTTTTTAAAAAAAAAAAAAAAAAAAAAAAAATTCTTGTTTAGCATCGGCTGCAACGCAATTCAATATATTGGCTGCTAAAAAATGCTTTGAAAAGTTTGAAAAGGCCAACTATGAATGAGAAACCCCCCCCCTCCTTATTCGATAATAAACATATTCTTTCATCCACCCCCTTTTTTTTTTATTCAACTAGTCTGGTTTTTTCATATCCTTTCATTCGTTTGATCATAGCCATGGTAATAGGATCTGAGAAACCAAAAAACTTTTTTTTAGAGGAAGCAAAGTCAGTTGTGAAAGTCTATAGAACGAATATATATATATATATATATACTTACCAAAGGACCACTGACACGAGTACTTGGATACCTACTTTTTATACAAGCTTCTGTCCATGGTGCAGTAGGTGTTTTCCCAGTAAATACCGTAGATCCTACTTGGACCTTTTTTTGATTGTTTGTTCAAAAGAATGCATGAGGTGACAGAAAGTAGTATAGATCTATTGTTTCGCTTACCGAAAATATCGGCTCTCCATCTGTGCCTAAAGAAATTTCCATATCATAAACATTACCGAAATGCGCTTTTGTTGCTTTGAATCCAATTGGATAAGGATGTTTGTACTTGCACTAGATAGATTTTTTTTTAAAAAAAAAAAAAAAAAAAAAAAAAAAAAAAATTGCCTTTCTCCTGTTACTATGAAACCCTACCCCTCTACTACTCCATGATTTCGATCTACCTTTGCCAGTATTCAACTTTCCTAAAGACCAAATAGTAGTACCAATACTCCCTGAGTGAACCGGAAAAAAAAAAGAGGGAGGGGAGGGGGAAACAAAACTCAATTAACTCATTCTATTCTTTCACAAACACACATACTTAGCGAGATGGGAGCATAAATGTTTTCTGGTAAAACAATATCATCGTTTGATATATCATGTCTTGTAACTATGCCTAAACGTTTCACTTCATCCACCTCGTCTACTAGCTCTTCCTTGAAAAAAAAAAAGGGGGTGTATTGCGTAAACTGATGGCGAAAGCTCTCTTTCTCTATCTATAATATTTTACTTACTACTTCTTCAGGTGTCTGCCCTCTAATTCTTCTAGAAAGCCGTACGGGTGTTGGTGCTTTTTTAGTAAACTGACGTACTAGCTTTGGTTTTTTAAAAGTAGTTTCAGTGGGTGTTGCCAATCGCTGTAAAAAAAAAAAGAAAAAAAAAAAGAAAAAAAAAGAGTCTTTGAAAGTTAACACGATTTGAAAAGGCTACTTTCATAGAGTCTTACAGTGGTTTTAAGATCCAACCCTAATTCACGTAACAGACTTTGGTTTTCTTCTAAATTTGATTTTCGTTTCAATTCATATTCGCTTTATTATTGTATTCAATTGAGTGTTAAAATAAGATAAAACTGAAAATCTCCCAAATATCAAAGAATGCAAAGAAGTAAAAGCATTTGGGAAAGGGAGGCTTTGGATGTAAAAAGTCACCTTAATTCAGTTGGCATTGTAGTGATAACCAAAAAAAAAAAAAAAAAAAAAAAAAAAAAAAAAAAACTTTGTGCCTGTTTGTTTTAATTTTGAGAATCCGAACGGCTCAAAAAACAACAGACAGGAAAAAAGAGAAAATAGACTGTAAAAGGTTGCCGTTGGCGTGGTGATTGAATTGAAGATTTTCCCATAAAGCAATAAGAACAACAAGAATGAAAATAATGGACATCACCCTATTGAATTTGAGCCAAAACATCTCGTATCGATTATCGGATTTTGGCCAGCATAACCAAGCAATACACCATAAAGGTGGAAACATACTAAAAAAGATAAGCGAAGAGTAAATAGTGTAAACAAAATAGGTCTTACAATCCTAATAGAAAAAAAGAGGCATGAATAGGAAAATGTTTAGATTCAACATTTCTTTGGACTACGTATTGCATCCCATAGCTAGTTGACCTCATATCAAGAGAATCATTCATAATTAAAAAAAAAAAAAAAAAAAAAAAAATAGGAGAGAAAAAGGTTTGAAAATTCAAAAGTTGCTTCTTAATGCTGGGTGTATCTTTCTCTCTTTCTCTAAAAAAAAAAAAAATAAAGGGTACACCCATTTTGAGATGCACCTTGTTTTATTACTATGATTGATCCTCCTCTTCCATCCCCAATGTTTCGTATGCATAAGCATTAATGGGAAAAGAGATGCCTTCTCCTGATCTATAATAAAGGTAAGATTTTCATTTTTTTTTTTTTTTTTTTTTTTTTTTTTGGTATTGTATTATTTTCTGGGGTGGCTGATACTTTATATAGATTTAAAAAAAGGCTTACGGTTGTCCGATAGGAATAAACATCTCCAGCTTGGTTCTACCGAGTACTTGCTCGATATTCTTTCGAGTGCCAATATCCCACGGGTTAAAATAGCGGGTTCGCATCACATCGTTTCTTCCCAACATGAAATTGGACTTTTCATAGAATTCAATCGTGGTTCTATTCTTAAAGAGTTGTCGGGTATGAAATAGCGTGAAAGGAATCAAAAAGAGTCCAAAGATACCCGATACAAACACCATCAGGACCAGATTCACATCTAGCTCTAATATGTTCTCATTGACTATACGAATCGTCGGTGGTAGACAAGTAATGAAAATCCACAGGCAATAAAGACTCGCATAAACCAAAAAGAGGTAAAATGCTTTGTAATTGTGAAATCCCACACAGTTATTCACCCAAGGGCAATGGCTATAAAGGATCAATAAAAAACACCGCTTTTGGGTACTTACTGGTCCATCTTCAACACACATTTTCCACACTGTCTACAATGATGGGTACGGTCGAATTTTTCCAATTTACACTTTTGACAAAATCGTTTGGCACCATCTCGTTTTACAGTAATAGAATATCTCAGCTCGGATGTATCCAGAAGTCTACCTTCTTCTTCAACCCTACCCTTTTGCTTGTATAACTATTTTCTTGTAAAAAAAAAAATTACTTTATCTGGGGGGGGTGTCAATAGAGTGCGTTCTACTACCTCGGCTGTATATCCAGGTGATGTTCTGCATACGGCCCAATAACTCCACATACATAAAAAGAATAAGGGTTGAAATACAACCAAGTAAAAGAAACCTGTAGTTTGTTTTTATTACAATCAAAAAAAAAAAAAAAACTCAATAGACTCCTCTTACCTTGAGCAAAGTAGCCTTTGCTTATTAGTTGAGCCCAACTCAAACAAAAGTTAAAAGCTAAAAAACTCCAGGTAAAGATAAGTAACAGTAAAGCTACAGGAGAAGCATTCACTCCTGCCATGCAATAAAACTGAACTTTTTTTAACGAAGAACACTTTGGCATGTAGGCTCAGAAAAAAAAAAAAAAAAAAAGAAAGAAAAAAGAAAATCATCCAGTAGGCTAATTATAGACCTGGATACTTATCAAAGAAATCGGCGTTTTAAACAGATGCCCACTTTGTTTCCGCCCAAAAATTGATTCTATCATACCGTCTAAGCATACGAAAACGAGTATGGGCTGCCTGTTTTTTAATATAGAATTCAATGTCATATTAAAAAATTGATCCCAACATTGAAGCACTTTGATCGTGGCTTCACTTTGCTATCCATGAATAAGTTAGACTGCGCTTTAATGAAAAGGTCTCAAACACTCTATAATGAGTAGCATTCTATGGGAAGCAATAAACTAAAAAAAAAGTTTTTTTTTTTTCAAACATATGTTATGTCCACTTTTTGACTATCCAGTCTGTTATAAACTACAGCCGTTGGCTGTAGGCTTTACCTTCTTCAAAGACAATAGGAATTCATTTCGAAAGTGATCCGGTGTGACTGCTTCCGTCCTTCTAAAAAAAAAGTCAATAGTCCGGTAACTCTTTAGAAGAAATGTGGATATTAAATCAGCGCATAAGTGTCAAGTAAGTACCGAAGAAATACCCCTCTTTCTTTTCCCCGGCCCTATTAGGTATGGACAGAAGAAAGGTGGTAGTAAGTAAAGTGGATGAGCACCATGATGGAATGAGGAATGAATGGATGGATGGATGGATAGAGATTTTAGACCGACAGATAGTTTCTCATCAATCTGGCTTTATCAACACAAACTTATTCAGAACCTACCACCAAAAAAAAAGAAAAAAAAAAAAAAAACAGAGATAGTACCAACACCATTGCCCATTGGATTTGCTTAAAAAATCAAAAAAAAAAAAAAAAAAAAAAAAAAGTATTAGAGTAAAACAATGCAACTCTCGATTGGACCTTCTACTTCTCTTTTAACAGCCTCACCACAGCATTCGCTTCTACTCTACCACCTTTTTTTTTTTTTTTTTTTGTTAGCCGATTCCGATTGTTAACCTATACTTATTGGATCAATAGGTGTAAACGAATAGAGACAATGGTTCACGCTCCTAGAAATTCTGCTCTTGTTCCCGGTGTCAACCGTTACAGTCGCTCAGCTGCCTATTCCAAGAAGGCCATGCACAAGCGTCAAAAGACCAACGTTGCTGCTCCTGCTAAGGAAGTAGCCACTGAAAAGTCAATTGAAGTGAAGGGTGCCAAGAACGGTGGCAAGCGTACTGTCCCTGCCCAAAAGGCCTCTCGCTTCTACCCTGCTGAAGATGTTGCCCAACCTAAGGTAGGTCGCAAGACTGCCAAAAAGACCGCTCTCCGTGCCACCATCACCCCTGGTACCGTTGCCATCCTTTTGGCTGGTCGTTACCGTGGTAAGCGTGTTGTCGTCTTGAAGCAATTGGATTCTGGTCTTTTGCTCATCTCTGGTCCCTTCAAGGTCAACGGTGTCCCTCTCCGCCGTGTTAACCAAGCCTACGTCATTGCCACCTCCACCAAGATTGACCTCTCCAGCGTCAAGATTGATGAAAAGTTCAACGACGCTTACTTTAAAAAGTCTGCCAAGACCGAAAAGGCTTTCCTCGAAGGCGAACAAGTAAGTTTTTATTTATTTACGTCTTTAAACAAAAACTGATGTTGATTGCCTTTTTAGAAGAAGGCTGCTTTCCCTGAATCCAAGGCTGCTGATCAAAAGGCTCTCGATAAGGAAATTCTTGCCGTAGCCGCTAAGGATGCTCACCTCGTCTCCTACTTGAAATCTTCTTTCAGCCTCCGTAAGGGTCAATTCCCCCACGACATGAAGTTTTAAACAACAAGTTTAACAATGTAACAAACTATCTCGAAAACCGCATTTCAACCCAAAATATATGCGTTTTTTTTTATCAAGTGTTTTTCGAAAGGGTTCTCTCTAGTGTATTTTTTTTCCCTTATAAAAAAAAAAAAAAAAGAGGGGGAGACGTACATTCGTAGCATGGAATGTACAACCTTGGTTTCTATAAAGTCTGTGAGGATGAATTGTGCGCCAGCTTGAGTTTGAAAGGTTCTTTTATTGACCCAATCTTTTGAAGGGTTAAACTTTCAAAGAGAAAACAAAACGATCGTTATAGGGGACATATGACAACTTTGTTTATATAAAATACCGGTTTTTTTAAAAAAAAAAAAAAAAAAAAAAAAGCCAATCACGCTACCCAATTGAGGGCCGGGCTTGCAGAACAGAAAACGGAACGTTAATCAATCATGCGTATAACCCAATCACTGTACTTTCACCTAATCCTTTATTCTTCCTTTTTTTGGGTAGTCAATGACGGATCTAAACAAAACTTGCTGAAAGAACTCTCTCTTAGCAGGTCATGATAGGGATACTGTGCTTGCGAGTCTGGGTAGGTACTTGCATTGTTCAAGAATGTCAAGGAAGAAGATGAGGGTGAAAGGTCTAGTTTAGGATAGCCTAGGGTATGCTCATTAAAAAAAAAAAAAAAAAAAGAACAAAGCATAAGAAAAATACCCCTAAAAAAAAAAAAAAAAAAAAAAAACTTCAAATAGATCTACCATGCTTATTGGTTTTGACACGCTGAGATCCACCGTCCAAGTCAGGATAAGGGCCTGTTAGTTTGGCTCTTTTGGGGTCTGAATCCAGTCTACCGTCTGTAGTATCTTGCGAGAGATAAATGGTCGAATCTTTGTCTGGACCATCCGATACTTCTTCTGTCAAGGTCGTGACGGCTTTTTTCTTTGATTTCGCTCTTCGGTTTTGAAACCAGATCTGGATTCTACGTGGAGACGTCTTGAATTGTTCAGCCAGTCTATCCTTGGTTTCCCTGGGCGGATGGTCGTTCATTTCGTACGCTTTTTCTAACAGACCAATTTGACGGCTATCAAACCGTTTCCGGGGGCGGATAGGCGTACTAAACAATTCTTCAGAGCCATCCTCCTCTTCATCGTCCATAGACCCATTTGTGTAGGGGTCAAACATCAGATACCTTTGAGAAAAACCAGTATCAGCACTGGGTCCTTGCTCAAACTGTACATATTTCTCCATTTCGTATAAATCTTGGTCGCTCATCAACTGTGGACGTTCTTTGATTTTTCTTTTGGCCATAAAGGAGAAGAAAGAGGTTACTTATCAACTTTTTTTTCTTTCGTCTCACCCCACATTGTCTCTGCTATTATCATCATCATCATCTTTTTTTTTTTTTTTTTTTTTTTTTTTGTACAAAACATGACATTGGACCTATACACATACGTATATACCCTATAAAAAACACCAAAGACGGACTCCATTGACTAATTAATCAAGACATGTGAAATTGAAAATGATATATAAAATACGCGATGAAAAAACCTTTTGTATTTTTATTTGCTTTTTTTTTTTAAAAAAAAGAACACATCAATTTTGCACAGATTTATTGCTAAACTTGGATCAAAGGGAAACATGACAAATATTTCTTTTTAAGAGAGAGTTGATGTTTTTTAAGAGTGCTGAGGAAATAGTCAACGCGTTTGTAAAGGTTGTTTAAAAAGACTAACACCACAAGTATGTTTGGAATAAACAACCAAAAAAAAAAAAAAAAGGTCTCAACAATGTCCTTATTCAGTTTTAGGGCGTGAATATTGTTTATGAATTCCAATAGGACATAATAAAAGAAAAAAATAAGCTTTTTTATTCAATAAAAACACGAAATACTTGTAAAGGAACAAGTAGTTTCGATTGTTTTTTTTTTTTTCTACTCTACAACTACGCTTACTTTCTATAAACAATTCTAAATCAAAAATCAGTATCAGTCACTGATACTTGTTATACGCGGTATACTAGACATGAAAAAGGCCATTACCGGGTAAGCTACACTGTCTCGAAAAAAACTTTTGCGGCTATCGCTTCCTGACTATAACTTTTTCTGGATAAATTACCGTATAAGGCTGTTTTCACTTTACGATTAGATATCGAATATATTCTGTCAATACATTTGTTGCATCATTCAATATACTTTCTACAAGTTTCAAAAAAAAAAAAAAAAAAACTCCCCAGGGGCTCTTAATATGTTTTATAAGTTTCTTGTAACGGAAAACATTAAGACAACTCATCAGAATAAATGTTTGTTTTAAATTATTGTATATAATTCGACCTTGCTTTGCTCTTCAAAACATTTCAAAGATCAACTGTCAAGTCAGCTTATTTTCAATGATCGTATGTCTTTATGAAAACCTCTCTGCACTGTTTTTTTTTTTTTTTTTTTTTTCAGTTTGGGTTGACGTTTCAATGAACGCAAGTTTTGGATATAAAAGAAAGGGCAAAAACAAAATTCTTAATGAAAATCGGTCTAGCTAAAAAAAAAAAAAAAAAAAAAAAAATCCCTAGGTCGATAATTGCTTTCTTCTCCTTTATTTTTTATTTTTTACTTTATTTTTTTGGCTTTATTCAAATACATATCATAAGCAGTAAGCATTCAGAAAAACCAGATGGTAAAATAAAAAGGATCCTATTAACTTGAAGTCGTTACCCAAGTTTGCCACGACATCACTTGAACTTCCTATTCTACAGATTGGAAATGCGCTGTATTGTTCCCCTAAATACACGGGGTTATTATATCTATCTATGCACAAAAAGTTAAAATTTGAACTGGTTAAAGTTCAAAAAAAAAAAAAAAAAAAAAAAAGAACCAAATTTAACATTTTGTCAGGGCAATAGCGGTATTCGAGAAAACCGAATTACATTTTTACGTATTGCTCTTTATTATTCATTTTTTCTCTTTCATTCTTTTAACTTTTTGTTTTTTGAGGTTCTTTTTTTTTTTTTTTTTGGTTGAAAAAAAGTCAGGATAAATATGTCAGACACACTATGCAACAAAGGCGGGAAGTTTATAAAAGAGCCTAGATCGTTGCCTTACTTATCTTCCAACCAGCGGGAGTACCGCTCATTAAATGAGACGGTAGTACAGGCTCGACACTATGTAGATCCAGCCCAAGACTCTACATTAAGTTATACCATCCACGCATATTCTTCGTATTCTTTGTACTACCATCCTAGAAACATACGTGAGAATGATCCCAAGAATCAACTGTCAAGATGGTCTAGTGGAACACAAGGAAATCATCAGTTTATCACTTTAAAGCTAGACTGTCCTGTCATTGCTAGTAAACACAAATGATCTTGTAAACATACGTATCTTTAGCTGTCTTTTACTCTAAATAGGGTCTATAATGTTTGGAAAATACCATCAAAGTAAGCGTCCATAGAGTTGTCGTCTATTGATATACAAATACAGTCGATAATTTCTTATACGTCGTTTCAAACTAGGTCATGTTTGTAACTTGAAAGAGTTCAAAGTGTTTGGTAGCTTAGATCCTGAAGAAAACATGATAGAACTATTACATGGTGGACTCAAGAATGACAACGAGTCTGAAAACTTTTTACTTTCGCATCGTCATAAAAACAAAGTAATCGAACCATAGCGTCATAAAAAAACTAACTGCAGATGTAGGTTTTCCCTGTTCAATACATTAAACTAGTCCCTCTGGCTGCATACGGAACCAATTTTAACTACAGTGTGTGGTACATTGAATTGAAAGGAATAGATGATCAGAATACTGTAAAAAATTTCTCTCAAGATTTTATTAATGTAAGCTTTTTTTTTTTAATCAACCGCATATTCACTCAAACAAGTAGTTTAAAGAAAACGAAATCATGCGACTGTGTTTGAAATACTTTCGACAGAAAAATTTCTTGGACGTTTTCTATCTTTTAAAAAACCGAGTGGACACACAACTTGAGCATCCTGTCATATCCGATCTGTACCAACAGCTTGTATTAAACGGGAAATTTGATGCTGCTGAAAACACTTTACGAATTTTGCTTGAAACTGGTGTTTTTGAAGACTTTTGCGAAACTTCGAATTACACAACAGAATGGAAACAACTCAAACAAGGTACGGCTATAGACACATTTATATGTCTAACACTATGGCTCTAGACGTAGCCCTTGTTGGAAGAGGGGGACATCAAATGTGTATAGATACTAATCGGCAGGCCCTCTTTGTTTTTGGTGGATACAACGGAAAAGAGGACCTTGGCGATTGTTGGCGTTATAACATCATTGAAAAAAAGTGGGTTGCTCTGACACCTCAGAGTGAGATAGATCCAAGGTCATGTCATAAAATGTGTTATGATCCCAAATCAGATGCTTTCTATGTTCTTGGTCGATACAAAAACCTCACTGAAAAAACTTTGAGCAATTTGAATTCAGAATTATTCAAATACGATGTAAAAAAAAATAGTTGGATAAGATTAAGTGATAATACTGCAGTAGGTTGCTTTTGATAGAAGCATTCCTCGAACAAAAAAAATTAACAACGCCTTATAGAAAGAGAGTGGGCCTGATCTAATATTTGATCACCAAATGTGTATTGACTCTCGTGACAGTACAATCTATATTTCTGGAGGAAAGGTAATTAGCGCAAATGTTGGCTCACCTGAATATAGCGGATTGTATAGCTACAAAATTGAAACAAACCAATGGAACTCCTTAAGGTAGTTAATCACTCTTGCCAACTGAATAATAATGCAACATAGAGTTATGGGAACCAATACAACAGAAAATTTACTGTTTGAAAGAGCTGGTCACTCCATGTTTATAGATCAAACAAACAATTGTTTATATTTATTTTCTGGTCAACGGGCCCACGAGTGCTTTTATGATCTATTTCGATATAACCTACTCGATGGCTCGTTTACTAATATAGAGCATGGCTATAAAGAGGAGTTTAGCCGGGAGGCAGGATTTGCTCACTGGATGACGTTTGACGAGAAAAAGCAAGAAATACATATGCTTGCTAGCTACACGCGCAGCAAAAAGTGGGAGAAAATAAAAAATGTGCTCTACGTTTATTCGATAAAACGTAACTCCTGGCAACCTATATACGAAAACGAAAGCAGATATACTGACAGCAGTTGTACTAAGCAGCCCTCCCCGAGATATGCGCTTCAAATGCTATACGATCCAAATACTTGTAATCATTATATCTTTGGAGGAAACCCGGGCATTTCCAACAATGAGGATATGCGACTTGGAGATCTTTGGGAGCTTAAGCTGAAAAAGTAAGTAGCCTAAAAGGCAACATAATGCATATCGCACTGAATTAAAAGTTTTACATGTAGACCGGATCCATATAGTATTTACAAACAATGCTTGTTTATGATACGAGCACAGAAACTAAAAGAGTTAAGCGCCGAGGCGTCTAGTGAATTAGAAACAAAATCTAAAAAAAAGATATCTGAGGCACTGGCTTATTTGCGTGATAAAGTTTCTCCTCTGGTAAATCTTGAAGACCCTACACAAACGCATGAACTGGAGGATCTCTGTCTGAGCCTTTGTCTTTTAAAGACTCCTAAAGCTGAAAAAAGCTACGAAGGTAGTGTACTAGAATGCATTTACATACTTATTTTTTTTTTTTTTTTTTAGCGAAATTTTATTCTGAAAGAATCGAGGTGTTTGAAAGGATACTGATATATATTCCAGAAGACATGAAAGAGCCTGCCGAGCAACTGACCAGCTCCATCAAAATGAATTAAAATTATATCACTATTTTTCCGTCAGTTTTTTAAGCTTTCGCACCCAACCACCAGTCGTGTTTTTTTCACTACGTCCAGATTTCCATCGATTTTCATGAAGAGTCTTAGCTTTGCTAATGAGATCAGGGTATCCAGCAACGTAGAATCTTTTTAATTGGATTGCTTTATGTATGCAATTCCGTATCTCCATTTCTTCTTTTTCAGTACAATGTAGTCCTTGCTCAGCAAGTAACTTTTTAAATTGAGTTATAGTCTCTTCTGAACAGTCTGTCCTACACTGCTCTTGGCATTTGCCAATTTGTTTTCCAAATAGCTGTGACCATTGGTTTTTTTCTGCATCCATAAACAATCGCTGAAGTGTAGTCACCTCCTTTCCAAAGTAAGGCACAGATGAAAGAACTATATTGCTCAATAATACACCATGAACTTTTTTTGGGTTGGTTTCCAATACAGAAGCAAGAGCTTCTGCAGCCACAGCAAGCTCATCTAGTTCTACATCTAATTTGTCGTGCAGTTCGTACTGCCTATTAAAGCTTCCTAAGGTGTTCTCTAAAGCCAAATAGGACCGTTTCTGTTGTTCCTCTTCTAATTTGAGTTTTGCTATTTCCTTATCTAAAGTTTCCAAGTGCTGCTGTGCCATAGTCTCTTGTCGCTTTTTATTCTCAATATATGCCACCAGTTTGTTTTGTACTGTTCTTTCGAGACGAACAATTCCCTCTTCAAGATCAACGCTATATATGCTGCTGTATGTTGGTTGAAATTCAGCACCAATTGACGACTGAAGCAACCTCTTTTCGTAAACGTTCATTAGTTTCAAAAGAGATGGATTACAGTGCTCTGGAATATTAGGTGCCTCTCTTGATCTTTCTATATGCTAATAAATAAACAACCTTTTTTGCCAATTTGCAACCTGGTTACCTATTGCTTGGTCATGAGCAAATTCTTTTGGTTTAGAGATGTCATTCATATTGGCTATTTATTGAGATAGAAAACAAAACAAGACTGAACAAAGTAATTGAAGTTTAAGAGAAAAATTGAATTTTAAAAGCAGAAATCGTATCTCAAGGGAAATAATTACAACTCTAGCAAATAGCCATGTAAAAAAATCAGTATTAAAAAAATAAAAGATCTTAAAAGCACTCTAATGGTTTATTTTTGCTCCTGAATATGTCAACGGCTTAAGGTTGTTTCATAAACCAAGGGCTTTCGTTTAGTTATGCGGGCTTTGTATCCTTTTCTCTTTATTTTAGAGTTTGTTTTAAAAGAAATTCATCTCAAAGTCTGTTCAACCATTAAAATGAAAAAAAAAAAAAGAGGTGTTATATAGCCCAGCAAATGAACATGAAATCTTAAGATGCTTATGTTGAGGCAGCTTCGTGCTAAGAAAAGAGCTCATAATAAAACTATTGGCTAACCGTTACGAATCAGTATATCTGATTCTGTTCCTTAAAAGATTTTTTGTTTAAGTATGTCTTCTACACTGCTACTTTCAAACTGATTTCTTTTATTGACTTTGACAATGCCCGCCTTTCTTTTGTCTATTTTTCGAGCTGCGCGCTCTAATATGGTCTTCTTTTTCTTTTTGCTCTTCTCAAAATACTGAGCTAGTATATCATTAGGGATATCCAAATCTTTAATCTTAGACTTCTTCTTGAACGCGTTTAGTATAGGGCGGCTAGGGGTGTGTTTTTTCCCAGTTTTTGCAAGGAATTATTGAAGAGTATAATTCGTGATGCTCGGCTTTGACCTGTATAAAGTAACACCAATTTCTATATTTAGAAAGCTCAGAACAGGATCCTTCATACAACTGTATTCAATCTCCATGGGAGTGAAAACGTCTCCACTAAATTTTATTAGAATAGTTATTTCCGTGATCCGAACAAAATACTGTCCGTTTAGTTCCTGTTACATAGCCTAAAGATCACCATATCTTAGCGTCACTCAAAAAGTTTCTTGTTCTCTTATTTCGAAACAAAGCATGCAAATGTTTGGCTCTTTTTAAAGGATTAAGCACAACACATGTCTACCAAAATATCCATTCTAACAAACTTTTTTAACATTGTATGCAAAGCGATAAGAAAACAAGATGAGGACATAATACGAAATGTAATTTTTATTGGAGCGTTTCGAGTTACTGCACTTGCGAAGGTTTTTAAGTCTACCCTTCTTGACCTATTAAATGTATGAGTCTTTTCTGTATCTACAATGGTATAAAATAATTACCAAAGTCGTTTGTGAAACTTATTTGAAGATCGAGATCATGTTGGTTGACTGTAGGACGTGTATTTTGAACAGCTTTCAAAAAGTCCTGAATACTCAATTCAGGCTCCAAAAGCTGCTCAGATTCAATATCCACCCACGTCATTTCTAAAGCGCCAGGAGCACCTGGAGAGCATGGAGTCAAGTGCTTTGATACTACAGTAGGATCTTGTCTTGAAGGTGCCTCTACCCACTTAAAGTGAGTAGCCATTTGTACTTTTCGGATGGGCTGCATCAGTGCATCACGTACCAAAGTCGCAATGTCAGACCCAGAGTAGCTAAATTGCTATTAGACATGATCCTGTCAGAATGTATGTATATTACCCTTCAGTCATGTCAGCTAATCTTTTATAATCGGTAGGGGTTAAAGTGCAAGGGGTTGATCCAACATTTAATGAAAATATAGCTGCTCTAGCAGGAGAATCTGGAAGTGCTATGTATATACGTTTTTCGAATCTACCAATCGTAATACACGGATGTTTAAGTAGAAAATGACTATATGTTTTGTATTCTCAACCATACCTTCGACGAATGGCAGAGTCTAGTTGCCATGGTATATTGGTTGCCCCTAAAACAAGAACGCCATCCATGTCGTTCCCTACACCGTTCATTTGGACAAGGAATTCTGTTTTTATCCTTCGTGAAGCTTCCGACTCTCCCTCCCCACGAGCCCCACATAATGAATCAACTTCATCAATAAATACAATGGATGGCTTATTCTCGCGAGCCATCTGAAAGAGCTGCTTCACTAGACGCTCACTTTCACCCAACCATTTAGATACCAAATCGGAAGATGATACAGAAAAAAAAGTAGAATTTGCTTCGGTAGCTACAGCTTTAGCCAAGTAAGACTTGCCTGTGCCTGGAGGACCATAAAGCAAGATACCT
>JAIXMR010000120.1:0-76063 GCA_025677835.1 Sporodiniella umbellata | reverse complement strand
CGAGACATACTCTGCTTAGAACAATATGTCAAGTATAATTGAGGTTATGCGGAGACGTATGTGCTTTATTTTTATTTTTATTTTTTTTTGGGAGGGGGAGCTCGACTATTGACTTGCCTTCTTTGACAGGTCTTATGGACTCTATTCGATCCATTCAACCATCAGGAAAATGGAAGATTATTGTAGTCGATTCCAAAAGTGAAAAAATCTTGAATGCGGCATGCAAGATGTATGACATTCTAGAAGAAAACGTAATCTATACATACATACATATACCTAGGATACTGATCGATACTAATAGGTGACATGTACCTTTCTTTTTTCCTTTTCTTTTTTTTTTTTTTTTTTTTTTTTTTGGCTCTCCTTTGTTTTATTAAACTTGTCCTTTATTAGTGGTCGAGAACATTGAAAAGCAGCGCCAAAACTATCCTTCTTTGGAAGCCATTTATTTTTTGACGCCCTGTAGAGAATCTGTTTATCGTCTTGTAGATGATTTTTCCATTCAGCCTACAACCTATAAAGCAGCTCATGTATTGTTCACCAGCGGTAATCTAGCTCTTCTTTCTTGGCCGAGTATTCTTATCGATTTTTATAGGGCTCAGTGACGATCTCTTTTCGGAAATGAATCGAAAACTAAAAACAACGGGTGCTTCTCATTACATATCCGGCCTTAAAGAGCTCTATGTGGATTTTATGGGTAATACGGACACACAACGCTAAAGCTCTCTCTCTCATCCATTGCTTCTAGTATCCGAGTCCTCGGTTTTCACTGTAGGTTCCGATACCACTTTTTTATCTGTTTTTGGTGGCCAACACCATTCAGAAATGGCTCAGAGACAAATAGCAAGACAAGTACAGAATAAATCAATTTTTTTTTTTTAAAAAAAAAAAGTGGACAGAGAAACAGAGTTTAACCCTTTTTGATGTGCATCACATCAGTTACTGTCTGTGTGTGCTACTCTAGGCGAAGATCCTGTCATTCGATTTCAAACGCAGACAGAAGGGGTAGCCACAGCACCCTCAAAATCACTGGCGTTTCTTGTTCAGCAAGAAATTGATAATTTCTGTCGATTGAACCCCAAATTTCCAGTAAGTGTGTATATATGTGTTGTTAAAACTAACATTCTTGGTTAGCCTCAGCATCAACCACCTCAGCCAAGAGCAACCTTATTGATTCTGGATCGCTCTTTAGATCCGACTGCTCCTTTGTTACATGAATTTACTTATCAAGCCATGTTGAATGATCTTTTACCTATCAAGTCAACTGAAAACTCGGTGGGTGTTCGGTATGAATACGATTTCAATCAGGCAGATGGATCCATCAGTACTCAAGACGTTGTTTTGGATGAGGAAGATAACGTCTATCAGTCCATTCGCCATATGCACATCGCTCAATGCACAGACTACCTTGTCGAAAAATTCAATCAGTTCTTAGCTGAAAATAAGGCGGCTGTAGGGTAAAATCAATCTGTTTTTTATTTACTTTGTCAAAAACAAAAGAAACTAAAGAAAAATACAAATCAAGAGATCGAGGCACAGAACCCAAGAGCACAGCAAAAAATCTAAAAGAAATGAAGGACATGCTGTCTAATCTACCTCAGTTTCAAGATATGAAGGCAAAAGTAAGCTTCTTTTTTTTTTTTCTATCAATCACAGACATGTATAATTTATGCTTTGATTTAGTATTCAGCTCATCTCAACATAGCTCAAGAGTGTATGAACTCCTTTGAAAAAAACAAGTTGAATTCTGTAGGCAATTTAGAACAGGTAAATAAGATCAAATAAATCTCGTTTATAAAATGTATATAATTTACTCGACTGTTTTTTTATACCAAAAAAAAAAAAAAAGAACATGGCAACAGCTGAAACAGCTACTGGGGAGACACCTCTATCTAATGTAGTTGATATGGTTCCTCTTCTGGTAGACCCTAATGTTAGGTAAAAGAAGCCAGCAGACTTAATAGGTACTGAGCCTTTATCCTTAGTTCTATAGATCGTGTACGTCTCTTGATGCTCTATCTTATTTGGAAAGAAACAGGCGTATCTGAAAGCGATCAGCGCAAATTGATCAAACATGCCGGAGTGTCGGATGAGCTGAGCCAGGCTATCTACAACTTGTCCTTATTAGGTATTCAGCTGATTCCTAAGCGAGAAGAAGCCAAAGGACCTGCTTTTAAAAAACGAAGGGATCGAAACAAAAATAGAGAAGAGGAACAGCCCTATGAGCTTTCACGCTATGTACCTGTCTTGAAAAAAGTGGCCGAGGTAAATACATAAGCCCAATCCAAGAAGCATTTACTAATCGATTCTACAGTCTTATCTAAACAACCAATTGGACGAAACTAAGTTTGAATACACAAAGGAGCTGGAAAAAACCCCAAGCGAAAATGCGGTTTCTGCTAGTGGTGTCTCTCTGAGAACCACAAAAACAAATTGGGCCAAGAAAAGCAACAGTATGAACGTAAGTGTTTCGTTTTCTCATCTTTTTTAAACTCATCTTTTCTGTGTAAAGGGCTCAAGAACAGGAAAAGCAGCCAGACTTATTGTTTTTGTGATTGGAGGAGCAACGTATTCAGAAATTCGATCTGTTTATGAGCTTGCAGAGGATTACCGACGGGATATCTTTATTGGAACCACCCAGATTTTAAAGCCTTCTGATTTTGTTGAACAAATGAGCCAACTCAACCTACCTTTACCCTTACCTACTTCAGTCATACCACCTTATTCCCCACCTGAAAAAAAGATAGAACCGCCTGTTGAACGTGTCCCGGAGCGTGTTCCAGAACGTATCCCTGAACGACCCGTAGACATCAGTCTGTCACAGATGCATCTCTCATCACCTCAACTTAGTACGAAATCTTCTTTGCTATCAATTTCTTCTAACGAAAAACCAGAAGAAAAGAAGAAAAGAAAAGGATTCAGACGTTTGTTTAGTTAGAATATATTATTATTATTATATATTTATATGTGTATAAACGTATATATATATATATATATATATATATATATATATTGTTTATCTTTGCTTTTTTTTTCTCTTATTGTTGTTTTCTCTTATTCTTTTTTAAAAACGCATTGCCCGATAAGACAATAAAAGCAATCCAATGACCTAAAAATCCAACTCCCTTGTAAGCACGCCATGCTCGATCAAACGTTAAGAGCTCAAGGCCTACGATACCATAAGCTACAGTGGTTTGACAAGCCAACCAGGTCAAAATAGACCAAAGGGTAGGCGAGATTTTGGTCTGAAGCACCTTGGGCACCAAACGTTTTTGAAAGATTGCTTCACAGGTCGTAAACAAAAATTCGAGAATAAAAGTTGAGAAATAGACAGGATGAAAACCATGCCAGATGGCTAAAAAGGCCAATGTACCGAACTGAGATGCCATCTTGCTGCCCAAAAATCGAAGCCTTTTAAATACATAGTATTTAGACCAAAGATTAGTGTTGATGTTAAAGGTTGCAATCACTTCGGTTAGTGTTTGAGCTGTTTCGAATTCATAAGGAAGTACGTTGGCCAGTCCATTGAACTTGGCAGATCCTTCAGAGTCAAATCCGCTATAAGAAATACCAAAGCTAGCAGTAGCACCTTTTGCGTAAATCTCGGTCAGTTATATATGCTCGTCACTTATCCACATACAAACATACCTTCATTTAACAGGTAGATACCGATATACTTGTTGAACACAAACTTACCGGCTAAACAAAAGAAGAAAACACGCTTGTAGAAAGGAAAGGCAAGATATTCGTCCGTCAAGAGATAGGAAGTAGAGTATTGGGTGCCAATTAATTGTTGGACTGCGAGATAGATGACCCCCAAAAGTACCGATCGAACAATGTGAGCTTCTTGTGACCGTTTGGTTTCCTCATTATCAGTAATAGGTGGGTAGCCCAACCATTTGTGATAGAGCGAATAAGAAAACTGAGGACCTACCAAAAACGCGGACGGGTAAAGACCGTAGGCGAACAAATAGGGTAGCGACGGTAATTCTTTCAAGGGCGTGTCTTCCTGAAAAGAAAGAGGTAGGTTTTTTCCAGGTGCTGAAGGAAACTGGCCATCGTAAAAATCGAAACCAAAGCCCATCATACGCAGACAAAGAATACATTGAGTCATTGTCCAGGTGATGTCGTATTCTTCTGTTTCCATCACTTTATACCCGATCAATAGGTAGGCTGCGTTAAACACCCAAATCCCGGCCACTGCCCACGTTCTCTGCGCATGAAAGAGAGAACAAAGGCTGTAAGAGATACCAATTGTAATCAACGAATGATAGATTTGAAAGCCATTAAAAAAGAAGTTTAAGGCTAGCCCAGAGTATAAGATGTATTGGTTGCGGCTTTCGCGGTCGCGTGAGGCATAGTGTTTTTGGTAAAAATAGCCTGTTGGGTATCCAAGCAAGAGGGTTAGTAACAGCCGGAGTGTTGGTTCAGGCAGTCCGGTTATTAGAGACAGCAAGCTGGTGACAGGATTCATCCTTGATTAATCCTTGCAGAAACAAAACAAAAAGGAAGAAAGAAAGAAAAAGGGAAAAAAGGCAACTCATGCCTTTTTTTTAAAAAAAATCTTTGTATGACAAGGTCGTCATGCAAAGTAACGCAAGCTTTACCCCAGTTTCTCCTTTACTACTTGATTGACCCTTTCTTGCTCCTTAAAAACGTTAAAATTTAAAGCTGCATAAAACATTGCTAAATACGTTTTTTTTCTGTGAGATTACTAAATTACTACCAGCTCTGTTGTTCTAGCAAAAATGCTGAGTTATGTCGGCCAAAGCTTTTGTTTAATTAGTCTATCACTTGTTTACGACATTAGCAACTCATCCAAGACAAACAGTAATAAAATGCTAGCCCCTAGTCATAAAATAGGTGGTTTAACTTTTAAACAACCCATATATAATACCCAAAAACGGCTTTATTTCTCTCGGCTAGTTTCCTGCTCAGTTTTCCGTTGGTTGTCATTTTTGTTTTAAAAGTTAGTCCTATCACATGCTGAAATGCAACCATCGCCTATTTAAAATTCCGTTGAAGCTTGAAAGCTGCTAGTAGTTGAAAGCTCCCATATATATATATGTGTGTACGTATTTAAATGTCAAAGAAAAATTATACAAAAAACTAAAAGGCACCGACGTTTAGACAGGCTATCTTTGCTTTCGTTTAGATTAGTAAGGAAAATATTTTTTCTTTTATCTTAGAGTATCATTGTTTTTTGTTGACTTTGACAGTTTATATAAAGTTTTAAGAAAACTTGAACAGTAATTTATATATAAGACATATAGGAAAAAGACAACAAAGGTTCTCGTCCGAACATTTTACTACAGTTATGTCAGAAAATGTACTTGGGCTTTACTGAACAACGGAAACGTTAATGAGTAGCTTTCGGCTATGCTCCTTTTCAATCAATCAGACGTCGTCATCATTCATTTCAAAGACAGTCGAGAGCTGCTTGAAAACTTAATTTTTAATTTTGTACGTTTCAGAACTTCAATTGGCCACTTGATAAATTTACAGTACCAATTTGCAATTTTGTATTTTTTTTATTCTCAGTTTACGGGCTGGCAAGATCCCAATTAGCGCCTTTATTTTTTCAATTTACGTTGTACTTTTATACAATAAATAAATAAACATTATGTTTTCAATTTCGGGCAAGAAGTATGTTTGGGTACTATTTTACTTCTTTTTGCATTGCTTTAATTGAAGAGAGAGATAGGTTATAGGTATTTATTTGTATTTTACTAATTATTATAAGGCGAACCTGGACAAAGAGGTGAGCTATAAACATAAATATCATCTGCTTCGGAAACGCGAGAAGACAACTTTACTTCGACATTATCTGCTAACAAATGATCCAATCCTTTGACTTCTTTATGTCTATTAAGGCATTCCTCCATAAGCTGTTTGTTTTTTTCATGGGATTTTTTGATCTCCTGCAATAATTCATGAGAATACTCAATGCTAGTCTATTTTTATATTATTTTCGACATGAAGTTAATAAACAGATCTTCAAACTTTAAGCTTCAAGCACAAGAGACTACAAGCACATCTTAATTACATTAAGCTAATATACATATTGAAATCATACCACCAGATGTAAGATTACTGCTATCTTCCTTTACAGTCTACAGTTCAGCTGTAGCCTTTCATCTTCTGCATGACGCTGCTGCTGCATCTATGCAAAAGACTCTGTCCGAAAGAGGTGCCAAAAGCAAGAGAAGCCAAACAGCAACTCGAGACAGCCTTTCAGCGTCACTAAACAGTGCCTCTTTTACTGTAAACTCAAATAAGTTTACACAATCCCAAACGGAATTGAAACAGTGCTACAGCTATAATAAAGTTGACGCAATCTTTCTAAGTTATGCGTGTAGTTAGTAATAGTGTAGGCTAAAAACACATAATTGAATGTACCTTCTCGCCCATATTTGCAGTCTACAGTTCAGCTGTAGCCTTTCATCTTCTGCATGACGCTGCTGCTGCATCTATGCAAAAGACTCTGTCCGAAAGAGGTGCCAAAAGCAAGAGAAGCCAAACAGCAACTCGAGACAGCCTTTCAGCGTCACTAAACAGTGCCTCTTTTACTGTAAACTCAAATAAGTTTACACAATCCCAAACGGAATTGAAACAGTGCTACAGCTATAATAAAGTTGATGCAATCTTTCTAAGTTATGCGTGTAGTTAGTAATAGTGTAGGCTAAAAACACATAATTGAATGTACCTTCTCGCCCATATTTGCAGTCTACAGTTCAGCTGTAGCCTTTCATCTTCTGCATGACGCTGCTGCTGCATCTATACAAAAGACTCTGTCCGAAAGAGGTGCCAAAAGCAAGAGAAGCCAAACAGCAACTCGAGACAGCCTTTCAGCGTCACTAAACAGTGCCTCTTTTACTGTAAACTCAAATAAGTTTACACAATCCCAAACGGAATTGAAACAGTGCTACAGCTATAATAAAGTTGACGCAATCTTTCTAAGTTATGCGTGTAGTTAGTAATAGTGTAGGCTAAAAACACATAATTGAATGTACCTTCTCGCCCATATTTGCAGTCTACAGTTCAGCTGTAGCCTTTCATCTTCTGCATGACGCTGCTGCTGCATCTATGCAAAAGACTCTGTCCGAAAGAGGTGCCAAAAGCAAGAGAAGCCAAACAGCAACTCGAGACAGCCTTTCAGCGTCACTAAACAGTGCCTCTTTTACTGTAAACTCAAATAAGTTTACACAATCCCAAACGGAATTGAAACAGTGCTATAGCTATAATAAAGTTCACACAATCTCTGAAGGCTATTTGCGTGTTTTTTTTAGCAATTATTATACGTTGTAGAAAAGAGCAGAGCTTACCAAACGTAGAACCATGTCAACCATTTTAACAACAAACGTAAAGAGGAATTCTATTTACATGGCCAAAAAATGATTTAATGGTCTTTGCGGTTTAATAGCGCAATATTTATCCTTCGTGACGTGTGACTTTTTTTCGAGCCTCCTTATTTAAAATTTTGGGTGACTGAGAAAAACTGCAACTCTCTTTATGACAAGCTTAACAGAAACAATTGAACAGCTACTCGCCAAAAAAGTGTCTTTTCCAAATCTTCTAAACAAGCGTGAAATTTGGAATATTAACGATGCCGAAAGAATTATGAAATCAGCTATTAATAATGTAAAAAACAAAAAAAATGTAAACCTTCAACACGTAGAAGATTTTGAAGAAGAATGGCAAAACGTAAGTCTTCATACATAGAAGCCAAGTATGTAGAAAGTAACTCGCAGTATAGTTTCTCAACTCTAGTGCAGCTGAAGTATATTTTGAGATACAAAAAAATAAACACAATATAATATTGGAGAGTCTCTCTGAAAAGAATTATAATTCTCGCGTTAGACGCGATTTTTTTGATAAAGAGGAGCAAGCGACTAAAAGACCCTGTATCTCATTAAACGTAAATAGATTTTATCATCAATAGTTTATTTTTACCATATTCGGTAGTCTACCTGCAAATCTAAGGCCAATGAAACGAAAACACCATCCACTGGCTCACCTAATTCTGAAGCATCATCTACCACCACTCCAACAAGTATCTGGGAAATTTGGACTGACTTTTTTAGTATGTTTTTTCAAGAGGAAGTTGATGGTTTAGATATCAATACTTATAGGTGAGTAAAAAATTAATTAATGATAAATGATGCTAACTTGTTTTTTAGCCTAGAGTATTTGGGGATTGTTCAAGTTGGCGAAAATATAGGCAATAAGCAAAGTAGAGCAACATACCCCAAAAAATTAGTTCAAGTCACCAATGAGTTATTAAAAGAAAACAAGCAAGACGTTTTTTTAAAATTTAATAGTCACTATAATGAATGGTTTAACGCTTTGGTAAGCTGGTAAAAAAAATGTACTTCAACTAATGACTAAATTTTTTGTAATAGAATGATGATATTGATAAATGCCACACTTTGTTATTAAAAAATGCTTTACGTGTTAAAGTTACGAAAGATCCTACTTATACGTTTTGCTACGAATTCTTTATGATATTGTAAGTTCTGTTTCTTACTGCTTTTAGTTACATGTATTGATTTTGTTCTTTTCACCAAGTGTCACTCAAGTTTATAATTCGCCTGAAATAGCGGAACAATAGTCAACTTACAATCATAAAGTAATTTGGAGATTTTTTGATACTGTCAAAATGGTTACTCCTTATTGTAAATTTATTCCTGGTGAAACTCGCCTTCAAGCAATTAAATTTGAATTGGAGCGTCAAGGCCTTTCACTTTCCAATTATTACAACGCAGACGGTATTCTTATTGATAAGACTTTTGATGTGGAGCTTGTGCTTTTGGAGACAACAGGGCCATTTGGCTTAAAGGATACCACTCGTGAGACAACTGACCATGTGAAAGCAGCATATGGATTGATGGCGATGTTACATAAAGTGGCATATTCTTATATATATGCTGATGCTGATATTTTTTTGAAGCTGAAGGTTTACTTTATTCATGCTGCTGGTGAAAAAATCCGTCTTTGGTCATTTGGGCTAGTAAGTAAAGAGCTGTACGCTTTTTACCGAATACGAAGTGCAGTATTACCTGTAAATCATGCCGATTTCAAGGAAGGGCTCAAGGGTATCACAAATATGATGTGGGAGCTAAAGGTTTGAAGATCATTTTAATTATCAAGATCTGTTTATTAACTTCATGTCGAAAATAATATAAAAATAGACTAGCATTGAGTATTCTCATGAATTATTGCAGGAGATCAAAAAATCCCATGAAAAAAACAAACAGCTTATGGAGGAATGCCTTAATAGACATAAAGAAGTCAAAGGATTGGATCATTTGTTAGCAGATAATGTCGAAGTAAAGTTGTCTTCTCGCGTTTCCGAAGCAGATGATATTTATGTTTATAGCTCACCTCTTTGTCCAGGTTCGCCTTATAATAATTAGTAAAATACAAATAAATACCTATAACCTATCTCTCTCTTCAATTAAAGCAATGCAAAAAGAAGTAAAATAGTACCCAAACATACTTCTTGCCCGAAATTGAAAACATAATGTTTATTTATTTATTGTATAAAAGTACAACGTAAATTGAAAAAATAAAGGCGCTAATTGGGATCTTGCCAGCCCGTAAACTGAGAATAAAAAAAATACAAAATTGCAAATTGGTACTGTAAATTTATCAAGTGGCCAATTGAAGTTCTGAAACGTGACCAAGCGACCCAGAAAAGTGACCAATTGAAATTTAAAAAGTGACCTAGTTTTTCAAAAAAGTGACCGATTGACGGCGGAAATACAGTATATCCAATCTTTTTTCTTTTTAGTGGCAAAAAGAGCAGTGATGGCATCTTCCAATTTCGAGTACAGTTCGCGATCTAAAACAATCGAAGTTCCCCTTCAACAAGAACAAGTGCTTGAAGTTGTTTGTAATGATTTGCCCGCCAATCCAGTAGAGTTGACAGACATTTTCCGTCAAGAATCAGTCAGACTTCCTTATTATCGAATGTTAGCAGTAAGCGTTTGAAAATCAACAATTATATAAAAAAAAAAGAGAGAGGATTAGACTTAAAGATTCCTTTTGTAGATAGAATACTATGAACAAAATAAGATTGAACAAAGCATTATGGTAGTGGAAGCAGCGCTTTCAATGGGTAATCGGAAGTAAAACTGTCAGCACACTCTAAACCTTTTTGCTCATAATAGCAAGCCGATCTGCTCATATACAACCACGACAGAAACTTCCCTTGTTAACATTGATTGCCACCCTCAACCTTCGCCTCGCTAAAAACCAAATTGAAGAACGCCAAAAATATTTAGTGATTGCAGTAAAATTCATTAATGAAATGGATCGTATTTATAGTCAATATGAACCTACATTTATTCTTAAAGGAAATATGTATATTCTTCAAAACAAATTGAGTGACGCTATTAGCTATTTCAATATGCTTCTCGAAAAACGACCTGATTGTATACCAGCCTTGTTTGGAAAAGCCAAGGTTCAATATTATTTGAAACAATATAAGGGGGCACTAAAAACATACCAAGACGCTTTGAGATACAACCGATCAAACCTTTATGGCGTTGAGATTAGGTTGGGTATTGCTCAGTGTTTTGCACAACTCAAAATGTACACTGAAGCAAAAGCTGCGCTCAAGCGGTGCATTGATATCGTAAGTTCCCACATAAGGATATACGCGCCTAATTGAACGGCTTTTGTAGAGTCAGGTACCTAATGCAGCAGTGCTTATAATGTTGGCTATTCTTGAGCTGAACGAATCAAAAAGGCTGGAGAACGAAGGTCTTCAACAAGAAATCAGTTTGCGCCACGCTTTTGAGCACATACAGCAATCGCACCAAGCCAATACCAATCACCCTGTTACCCTCAATATTATGGCTAACCACTTCTTTTTAATTCTTGATTTCGAAAAAACCATGAATGCAGCTTCAAGGGCACTCACATCAGCTACTAGTCATGTAACCAAAGCCGAGGCATCTTATCAGATCGCAAGAGCCCACCATCAAACCAAAGATTTCGAAAATGCGTTCAAGTTTTATACACAAGCCCTTGAGCTTTATCCAGACCACTTACTAGCTCAGTTTGGTGTTGGACAAATGCAGATTCAGAGAGGTGAACTGACGACTGCAGTCGAAACTTTTGAAAAGCTCCATATAGCTGAACCTCAAGCAATTGAGGTAACCAAGATTCTTGGCTCTCTCTATGTCGCTTTGAAAAAACAAGACAAGTCAAATGCTATCCTTGACAAACTTTTAAAGCATGCACATGAGGATCCTTTTCTTTGTATGGAAATTGCCGAAATGTATGAGGAAAAGAATAAGCCAGAAGCATTGAAGTGTACGTTTTGGATCTAGCCAACAAGCATTAACATCTACTGACTTCTTTTTCTATAGACTACCTGCAAGGGCTAGAGTTAATTGAAAGTGTATCTCAAGACGATGAATTGGCCCAAGAACGCGTAAAACAAATCAAACCTGAGCTACTAAACAACATTGCGGTAATGCATCACTTGCTTGGAAAATATTTAGAAGCCGAAGGCTACTATAGTTTAGCTATCCAAGCTGCTGAAAATCATACAGAAGGCGAAAAAGATTTGAAATTGACTATGAGTTATAACTTGGCTCGATTATACGAAGAAAAGAGAGAAACAGACAAAGCAACAGCTATTTATACAAAACTCATAGAAGACTACCCCTCTTATGTTGATGGTAAAGAAAAGAAACAAAAAATGCAACTAATTTTACTCTATATAGCACATTTACGCATGGGATCCATCGAACAATCTTTGGGTCGACCTACTGAAGCCATTGAGTTTTACAAAGAAGTATTTGATTCAGACTCATTAAATGTTAAGGCATGGATCATGATTGGACAAGCACAAGCTCTCTCTACTGAAAAACTATCCAAAAGATCATTTGAAAAAGTGCTTAAAGACTGTGACAAGAACGATATCTATACGCACGTAGCTCTAGGAAATTACCATTGTATGTTGGCTCAAGAGCTCAAATCCGAAAGCTTGAAACAACCCAGAATAGATGCCTTTAAATTAGCTGCCAACTTTTATTCTCAGGCTCTTCGACGTGATCCTACTAATGTATATGCAGCAAATGGGCTGGCTATAACTATTGCTGAGAACGGACATAACGAGCAAGCACGCGATCTATTCAATCAAGTTCGAGAGTCCAATGTGTCCAATCCTGATGCTTTGGTCAATTTGGCACATACATATGTTGAGCTCAAGCAGTATAAACAGGCTATTGTCATGGTAAGGGTTTAACGAAAAAAAAAAGACTAACGAAAAAAAAAAAATAGTATGAAAACTGCCTCAAAAAGTTCTACAACAACAAAGATACAGAATTACTTCTTTGTCTTGCAAGAACACAGTACATTTTGGGTAAACTAGACAAAAACCATGAAACAATGTACGATGCCCTTCGTAACACACAACGGGCTTATCAACTAAAGCCCTGGGACAAGACAACTTGGTACGATTTAGCTCTTGTTCAACAATCTTATGCACAACATATCTCAGATATGCCCCAAGATCAGCGGGAATCAACCAACATGCGCTCTGCTTTAGGATATCTTGAATGTAGTCAACGTATGTTCCATGCGCTGATTCATGTGGAAGAGCGTACACTCTATGACAAGAAAATTGTAGAACAGCGTGAAAGATACGGTGAAACATTACGTACACAGCTAGAGAGAAAACTAGCAGAACAAAATCAATTTGAGGAAGAAAAGCATCGTAAAATGGAAATTGCAAAGTTAAAACGAGAAGAGGAAGCCGCTAAACAACGGGAGGCCGAGGATAAAAAACGGAGACTAGAAGAGCTAGAAAAGGAGGAAATGGAAGAATCACGCCGTAGATTGATGCAAAAAGTACGCGAAGATAATTTATTAATGGCCACTAGACAAGTAGACGAAGACGATGAAGAGGAGGAAAAGGTATCCAGGAAGCGTAGGAGAAAGCAAAAGGAGCGCGACTCAGATGATGAAAAAGAAGATGACAAATAAAAATCTTTTTCTTCTAAACAATTTTTATTTAAACTTTACTCATGAAACTGTATCACATTCATGGTAGCTTTTAGATGCAAGACTGAGGGTTTACGATATGCAATATTATTGTTAGTTATTACTTGTTTATTGCTAATGGAAAAAAACTATTTTCATACTCACTGTCTGTCCGAGAATACTTTTCTTTTTTGGTTAACTAAATTATAGTAGAGCGTGCTACTAAAAATTGTAAGTCATTCCTATTTAAGTAGTAGTGTTAGTACTCTGACATCAATTTGACGTTAATGAAAAACGTCGTTTTTATTTTTACCTTTGGCCCTGAGCAGAGTTCAGGACAGATAAGGCTGCGAAAAGAATTACATAATTTCAAAATAATATTTGACAGACAGCTTCGTCTAACCTCTTTAATCGATATGGACACCTTACATTGCTTCCACCATCAATCGGTCACTTTAATGAAAAAATTGGTCAGCTGAAAATATATAGTGAATCGCGTCTGAAAAAAAATGAATGAATACAGCTGTTCCAACGCGATACTCAGTTTGCGCGTTTCTCAAAATCAAATATCCAAAACAATGTTAGTTCATTCTTTGAAACAAGTCAAGCAGAATGATTTTGGTATAATTAGGTCAAGCGAAAGATAATTTGTTTCATGCTGGTTCCTACGGAAGTCAAAATTATGCATGATAATATGAAATTTTTGGGAGAGGTTATTACTTTATATTTCTCAAACCTAAATGGACTATTTGATCAAGACAAAAATCGGGAGTTGGAAGATGGAAAATCTTTACTCTCACTATAAACAAAACTTCAACAATTCTCAGGATGCGCAAGCCAAACTCAAATCTGATTTGAATGATCTAATTAACAGTGAATTAACCAGCGACCGAGCAAAGAAGTTTCTAAAATCACTCTTGGAGAGATCAAAGGTAACTACGTGTTAAAGATTGAAGTATATCTAGTTTTTCTAGCCCCTACCTTTAGATACGTCTACAGACAATTGAAAATAAGATTTGTAAAGCAAAAGTGCCATCTACTTCAACAACGGTTAGGTTTATTCCTCCGCAGACATAGAAATTCTAATGAAATTTTTAGCAGATAAATAGCAGAGCAACTGGGTCTATAATAAACAATGGAAATGTCAACAAACAAACATACAATATTAAAAATACTAGTGCCGCAAGACCTGTTGGCAATAAAAGAAGTAATTATCATTTTATTTACAAGACAAACAAGGTTCAGTATTCATTATTTATCTAAAAGAAGTGAAAAAAAGAAAGACTATAGACCAATCAGATATTGAGGAAGAGGAAGAGGAAGAAGGAATAACTAGTGAGCCTTTGCATGTTAGTTTGATACATACTCTAGATATGCCCTAATTTCATCCGTTCTAACAAGTTTCATTTGTAGGTACCGGTAAACAAACTAGAATATCTTGAAGGTGGAGAAATGGAAGTACAAATTGATGATACAACAGACAATGTAGTTCTTGTACAACAAGTCCAATATTTTACACAACTAATTTATCTATTTTTTGTCAGTGGTATATCGAAGACTTGAACGTGTCCAAAAATTTTCACGAGTACAGAAGCTACTGCATAAAAAAACTTTCAATCACCCAAGTATTCCCCTCGTATACAGAAGAATTGTAAGCATTCACATTTACAGCTTTTGTTAATCGTATTGAACTCATGTACGATACCTATTCATCATCTTTAGAGCGCTTAATGGTATTATGTGGATTGATGAAAGAAACAGAAGGTCGTATAAGCTATCAGAAGAGATATGGAAACTGGTATCGTTACAATTAAAAAACAAGTACAAAAAGAATTACACCAAACCAAAAGAATACAAAGAAATAGAAAAAATAGCAGAAGTACGAGCTTTAGTTAACATTTTGAAGAGATATCATTAATACTAACCAATTTCAAAATAGAAAATAATGACTGAAGGCGTGCAGGAGGGAGAAGACCAAGCGGAAAAATACCAAGCATATTGTGCAAGTATGGGATTGAAAACAGAGTTATTAAGAGCAAACAAAACCCATGACATGTAAGTCTAAAGCAAGTGTATTTTTTTTTTTGAGTATGTGTAACACTTTTACTTTACAGGATCAACAAATTGAAACAAAATAACCTAGCCGCAATTAAGGAGCCTTTGTTTTGTAGTCTTGTGGTTGACAATTTGGTTGCACCTTTTCTTTGTTCTAATGGAGTAGATGTTATATTACAAGGGTAAGTTCTCATTCTGTAGGCATAGCCAATATTCTGCTTTTTAAATCTCAGAAGAAACTCTTAAAAGAAGTTCAGATCCATCTACAGCCTCCAAAGAGCGAAGAGGAAGTCATGGTCGCGTTCCTGACTTGTCGTTAATCATTAAACACAATGATTATATTGCTATGCCTTTTCTTTGTGAAGTAAAATCTCCAAGTCATATGCAAGGGTTGAGCCAAAAAGATTTACAAAAACCTGATTTAGTCAAGCTAGCTAACATTATGAAAGACGAACTAGACCTGATGGATATGATTGAAGAAAAAAAAGTATACGGATTACTAATAGAAGGTATTTATGGTAAATTGTTATAAAAAGTTTTATTTGTTAAGCGTTGCTGTATATAATAGGATTCAAATGTCAACTGTTTGTAATGGACCTTTCTTACTATAAAGTCTATCGTTTTTTTATGATTGATCAATTTTATTTACCTCGTGACTTATCTGATTTGCATACCCTTGTTCCTTGTTTTCGAAGACTAGATTTTCTTGAAGTTTGTATCAAACATCTCCTTTTCTTATACACCCATCACTAATTTGATGAATTTTTAGGAAACTATGATTGAAACAGCTAACAAAATACTAGATAACTTCTCCCGTCTTTTACCTAACGAAGGTATTACCACACCTAGCCGTTGTCCTAATGGAAAGCTTGTGAGCTTCCGCTCCCCTCATCGCAACAATTAGCCTTTTTTCATATGTATTAAAGCCCTAATGTATCAATTTGTCGAGCATCTTTACATTTGAAGTGCTTTGTTTATTTCATTAGTTAACGACTAGTGAAAAATTCATATGGACGATTATAAGTAGATGTGAACAATATGTCTGAAAAGCCCATGTTAAAGGAGGACAAACATTAAAGCTGAGCTCCTTCTTTTGCAGGCAATTATTAGTGAGCGAAAGTATGTGTAAATGCATCATTTTAAATTTCTACGGCGGACAGCATTGGCTATTTAGTCAATAAATTCCCTTCGTCATCCATGATCAATCAAAATGGCTTGTTTGGTTAGATCTAACTAGTGCAACAGCTTTTATAATAAAACTATACATCAAACCTTTGGAACGATCCTGGTTCTTACTTCTGCTACAGTGCTTATCAAATTATTATCTAAAAGGCTTTTCTTATAGTGAACACTTATATATTGTATGTACAAAGTAAAATACTACATTATGGTATCGGTTTGGCATGATTCTACCAGAATAAAAACGTCGCGGACTTTTATTGAGTAGCCCAACTAAAGTGTATACACGCGTCTTTTCCTAAGTTCTCGCATTTTGTATAAGATCATCGAAAAATACAAAATCAGGCTTTATTAAGATAATGAGCCAAGTATAGCTTGAAAACAAACAGCTTTACATACGAGAATAATTATGCGAAAAGACTATTATTGCCCTACACCCAGGTCGCGGTTTATAGTTGCTTTTTGGCTTTTTGACTTTAGATTAACTATACAGCATTTTAGTGAAGTCCAGTGCGGGTGCTGAGAGGCTTATGATTTACTTCAAGCATACAATAATGATGGTATCTTTGTTTTCGTCTTTTGAGTTAGTAGTATATTGTCTTTTGCCTTTCGTGCAGATAGTCGCAGGAATAGGAAGCTTCGGTTTTGCGCTGCTCATTACTTTGCAAATTTCTTCTTTGTGTCTTGTGGCAATTGATAAAAATGAAACAAGTTGATATTTTTTAGGTTGTATCTATATCTGATATAGAAAATTATCAGTCCGTTTAAGATACATGCTATATCAAGGACGCTGCAAGTGAACCAACTAAACCAATTGTTACTCTTTTAGAATGAACTACAACTGTATGTGTTTGCGGGCTGCCACGAGTACCAACTTCGCGGGCGTTCACACATCGGGCTACACTTTTTATCGTGCAGTATTCAGATACCAATGTGTCTTTGACTAGACGCCTAGCCAAGTGAATTCTGACCAAATACATACCAGTCTAACAGGGTTTTCAGTTGGTCCCTTAGTTAGACTACCACTCTGAAGCTGCTTCAAAGAAGCCTTCAGGCTATATACTATACGCTCGAGAATCAGCGTACTAGGTATTAAGTGGTAAAGATATGCACACTAACACATACAAGTTGACCGGGTTCATGGGCTGCCACGAGTACCAACTTCGCGGGCGTTCGCACATCGGGCTACACTTTTTATCGTGCAGTATTCAGATACCAATGTGTCTTTGACTAGACGCCTAGCCAAGTGAATTCTGACCAAATACATACCAGTCTAATAGGGTTTTCAGTTGGTCCCTTAGTTAGACTACCACTCTGAAGCTGCTTCAAAGAAGCCTTCAGGCTATATACTATACGCTCGAGAATCAGCGTACTAGGTATTAAGTGGTAAAGGTATGCACATAAACCCATCTGTTCAAAATTAAAGCACAATCGGTAAAGTGGATTACTTGTAGACACCCTTGATTTTAGGTGTACTTCCCGTTTTCAATACCTATTTTAAAAAAGAAAATTTGAGTAAAGTGTATGATCCAAAAGCAAAAAGCTATTACTACCAAACTTTACAATGACCAGAGACGCTTTTGCGTGCAAATAGCAACTGTATATGTTTGCGGGCTGCCACGAGTACCAACTTCGCGGGCGTTCACACATCGGGCTACACTTTTTATCGTGCAGTATTCAGATACCAATGTGTCTTTGACTAGACGCCTAGCCAAGTGAATTCTGACCAAATACATACCAGTCTAACAGGGTTTTCAGTTGGTCCCTTAGTTAGACTACCACTCTGAAGCTGCTTCAAAGAAGCCTTCAGGCTATATACTATACGCTCGAGAATCAGCGTACTAGGTATTAAGTGGTAAAGATATGCACACTAACACATACAAGTTGACCGGGTTCATGGGCTGCCACGAGTACCAACTTCGCGGGCGTTCGCACATCGGGCTACACTTTTTATCGTGCAGTATTCAGATACCAATGTGTCTTTGACTAGACGCCTAGCCAAGTGAATTCTGACCAAATACATACCAGTCTAACAGGGTTTTCAGTTGGTCCCTTAGTTAGACTACCACTCTGAAGCTGCTTCAAAGAAGCCTTCAGGCTATATACTATACGCTCGAGAATCAGCGTACTAGGTATTAAGTAGTAAAGGTATGCACATGAAACCGTTCTATTCGAGACTATAGTGTTTTTGCATGATGAAAAATCTGATTTAAACTGACAATTGGAAATTAAAGAAAAGTAAAACGGCTTGGATTATAGATTACCATGACTTCGTGTACTATAAAAAGGGCTTCTTCTATATAAGTGGGGCAAACACGGATTGGGAGGATCATTTAGCATCTTTAGTTGAGGTGTTGAATTTACTTAAAATTGAAGAATGAAGAAAAGCTGCAGAATGGAAAATGGTTTTTCATACCATACCAAAAAACTACAAACATTCTTTTTTTGCTTGCGTCATTTTGTAAAATGGAAGTTGTATTTGTAGCTCCGAGCATAGCCTACAATTTCATATCTTGGTAGTTTGGCAAATACCCACAGATAGACTCAATTAAACTGCCTATCAAGAAACACATTAGTCAGGACTTTTTTTTCTCAATCGTGCTTTGCATAACTATCATAACAAGCGTCTTCTATAGTCTATGATTTTCTTGAGCGGATCCTATTTCGTCTGAGTTTTTTCTCATTTAAATATGGTAATTGCCTATTTTTGCACCAGTCAGCAAATGATTGAGATATTCGCTTTTCGAAGACTAGATTATATATTTTATTGTGCTATAGACGTCTTTTGTGAATATTGGCTGTTTATGATAAGCTTCAAGGTTTTTTTTGGTTCGTCATAGTAGTAAACTTCGTTAATAAGTTGCTCAACTTACTCTTTGGTTTTTACAGGCAAACGTTATTTTCATTGTGTTTAAAGTGATTGTTTTTGGCTTGCGTAGTTCGCTTCTTTCTCTTTTTTCTTTGTGCTTAATCTAAGCTGGAATCAACAGAGCCCAAGTAGTTACAGTACGCGATAGGATCGCCACGAATTCTTTGTTTAGATACAAGAATAGGCTGCCTTTCATTTCAGTTTTGTAAACGTATTAAGGAAAGTGATACCTACAATACGGTTACCAGATAAATACCAGACAAACACTGTCGCATATAAATTATCAATACAATACCATATCTGTGTTTTAACATCGCTCTCAAGATTTATAGTAGATTTTTTTAAAAAAAATAAACCTTTATAAAGCCTACAATAAGAGAAGATCGTCTCAAAATTTTTTTTGCTTTATTACAATTTGAGTTCGCAAAATCTGCGGTTTGATTTTGAAAAATACACAAACTGAGTATTGAAAAGGCCGCATTGGAACAACCACATTCATCTATTTGATTCAAATGACCGAAAGTTACTGTTTAGAGCGTTTTGATTTCTATTTTTCAAGCGCAACTCACTGTATTCTTTAGAGCTGACCAATTGAGATTTTAAAAGCGACCAATTAGTAGTGAAAACATTGTAACAAACACTACATTTAGTCACTAAACTAACTGTATACTTTGCTTGAAAACAACTTTTTGTTTTTGAGAATTTGTAAAGCTGTCTTGTTTTTTTTTATCTCCTTTCCAATCGCAGCGAATCCTTAAATACAAGACGCAATACACTGATCCCTCTCGCCTGTTTGAAGCCGAGCCTGTAGAGTTGATAGCACATGCAGAAGAGCAGAAACTATCACTTAACCCTACATATAGATGGAGACGGTTTTCCAAAGCCTCGTGATCTCATAAAATGATGCATCAGATAACTTAAAGTTATCCTAGATCTTTCGGACAGATTTACAATATGTAACTTTTTTATATAAGTATCGTCTCTTGACGGATTGATTTACGTGTTTTATAAATAAAAACATATTCAGCTAGAAAATGAACCAACGCTCCCAATGATTAACGTTACTCAAAGTAAAGACTTTCATATTGCATGCCACTATATACATAAAAGAGGAAACGTGGTAGCTGCTAATGTGCTAATAATCAAAAGGAATTGTTGTGTAAAAGGATCATCTCCATTTCAAGAGAAATTATGGCACATCTTTATGTACTCGTGCCTATATGGGCTCGCTCAAGATGTAAACTTTCCGTGTTTAGTATGATTTCCAGCTCCTTCTATTAGAGGCGCCTGTTGGACAGCTGCTTTATAGATCAAATAAACTTAGTACCGCATAGTGACATTAATATCTGTGTTTAATGAGCTAGTACATGTAGGTCCTAAACAAGTGCAGATTGTTCTAGCATGTACTGTAATCTTCTATGCAATAAAAGACTGTGCTTAAAAAACACAGTGTTTTGAAATGTACTCCACTTAGCCTTTTACAGCTTGTGCATGTAATTTCAAATATATACTTTTATTTTTCAAGTTTGATCGTTAATTCAAGGATAATCCCAAGCCCTCAATTACATTTGTTCCCATCTATTTCCTTTTTTTTTTTGTTTTACTTTCAGACTTGCATTTTGTAGTAAAAATATTTTGGTTATCTACTCATGCAAAAATCTGTTTTACTATAATTTCGGAAGCGACTCAGCCAAATCACGCAGCTTTTGTTAACTGTATTTCTAGGAACATTTTCAGATGATTAGAAAAGAAAGCTTTGGGGCATATTTTTTTAAAGAGATACAATTCTTAGCAGCATTTTTTGCTTTGATATTTCAAGGCCGTTCTTGTTACGAACTGTTTTATTAAATTAGTGTGAATTACGAAAAGATACCTCTACTTTTAATGACTATAGATAAAAAAAAGCATTCAAAGGTCATTAAGATCATTGAGTGAAAAGCAGGGCTTTTGTTCTGAATAGCATGTTTCTTGAGTAAGATGAAGCTTTTTTTTAAAATTATGTTCTTCACTTAGAATATAGGGTTTTAATTTTACAACAAATTTACATACTTTCTTTTAACTTTCAAGCAGAAACATTCGATGCACTGCCACTTTTTGAGTTCAGTGTATGATTTGTTTCTTCTCGAGTGATTTATATCAGAAAATGTAAAGCTTTTTTTTTTCTGTTCTCCTTTTTGTTTGTATATAACTATATCAGCTACTGTATCTCACATTTTGTGACTCCCAAATAATCATGTATAAAAAAATGAGCTTTTAAATGTACCTTGATCTAGAAGCAGCAGATTTTGTTTTTATGCTGGCTCTCTAAACTAACAATTTCAAGCTGCTACAAAGCTTCAAATTTTCATATTAAACTTACTTTGGTGCTACTTACATAGTGTTCTGTAAAAACACGGTGGAGGACGTTTGTACTTTTGTTAAATGAGGTACCAAAAGAACTTCAAAATGAATGCTTCTTTTAAAGCTAAAGATCAGAAACCTCAAAACCCAATGGCAAAAACAGATAAATAGCACTCACATTCAGCTTTAATGATTAGCCCCGACTTTTCATAACCCAACTTTTTTTTTTCCTTTTGGAGCTTATAGACCGTATCATACTGGCTTACAGAAGCCCAATCATTTACACATGATCGAAATTTATTAGTGGTTTTAAAAACTTCACCAACAAAGCTATACTGGCTTTTTTTCTATGGCTTTTTAGTATATTCGGTTGTCTTTATACTGAGTACCTTTACAAATATAAAACCATGTATAGCTAATAAAAAAAAGAGCAAACTTACTTGAAGTTTTCTAAGAATTCTTGTGAATAATCCTAGGCCATTACACATCCGGTTTCAGTACTGTTTGTTCCTACCATCTATATGCCAGACACACGTCAAAGGAAGAGGGCAGCCCTTCAACACAAAATGAGTACCAAACGATTCAATACAAGGGATACACTTTTCTAACTATTTTTTTGCCTAAAAAAATATAAAAGCAAAAAGGGTCAGGAATATGAACTCTAACAGACTTCGCAAAAGTAGCCTAGAAACAATAACGGTAGCTTTTTAAGGTCCCCCAATAGCTTCTCTTCTTTTAGGCGGTACTTAAAGTTGCAAAAAATCCAAAATGTTGCGTCACTGCTCGACACGTAAGTCGCGAATTACAAGTTCCTTTCTTCTTTGGAATCTCTTTTTTTCTTTTTTTTGTCTGTATATTCACATAATGACGGCTCTTACATCTGCCAGTACGTAATCGATTTTTTTATATATATATACTAGAGTAGACAGCCGAATAGACCCAGAAAAATCTAACTATGAACTGTAGATGGTATCGTTGCTCTTCTTGATGAGCAACAACCCGAGCTCAAAGTTTATGCTCTTCAACAACTAAATACACTCGTTGATGAGTTCTGGGCCGAAATTTCCGACTCTATTGCCAAAATGTAAACAAAAAAAAAAAAAATAGCAGAAAGAAGTTACTTGTCAAAAAGAACACGTCCCAACCAGTTTGATTAGTGAAATTCTTTACGAAGATCCATCTTTCAGTCAAAAAGAATTAGCAGCACTTGTTGCTTCTAAGGTTAGTGTAGAACTTTGGATAACATAGAAACATAGAGACCCTAATATCCTGTATTATACTTAAAAAGGTATACTACAATTTGGGTGAATTGGATGATTCCCTTACGTTTGCACTCGGAGCTGGCCAACATTTCAACGTTTCAGATGATTCGGAATATGTTACAACTATTATCTGTAAGTGTTTTGTTGTGGTTCATAGCATTTTCTGATCCTGACTATCTGTTGCCCCTCTTTGTATTCACCCAACAGCTAAATGCATCGACAAATACATTCATCTTCGAACTGTAGAAAACACCGAGCCTGTAGACTCTAGATTACAAGATATTGTCGAGCGCATGTTTCAACGTTGTACTGAGGATGGTGAATACGAACAAGCTATTGGTATTGCGCTTGAATCCAGACGTCTTGATGTTGTCGAATCCAACATCAGGAAAGGAGACTCTGACAAATTGCTTGCTTACGTGTTGGATGTAAGCATGACTTTGGTTCAAAATTTAGAGTTCCGTAATGAGGTCTTGAGACTGTTGGTTAGCTTATACAAGACATTGGAAAAACCTGACTATATTTCCATCAGTCAGTGTCTAGTGCATTTGGATGACGCACAGTCTTGTGCTGAGTTATTGAAAAGCTTGATCGAAAAAGATAACGAGGTATAACATTTAATTGTACTATAACTATACAAAAACTAAGTCATGATTCAACAGCTTATGGCCTATCAAATTTCTTTTGACCTCGAAGAAAACGCAACTCAGAAGTTTTTGTCCAAGGTATCCAGCGGTTTACCTAGTGAGCCCGTTGTAGAAGAAACAAAAGACGAAAATGCAATGGAAGTAGAAGAGGTACATAAAAAAACTCAATGGCAATAACTTACGTGTTTTTTTTTTGTTTTCAAAAGAAACCAAAGAATGACACACCTATCAAAAAAATCAAATCGATCCTGACCGGCCAAGAATCCATTCGCCTTCATCTCGAGTTCTTGTACCGCAACAACCATACCGACTTACTTATTTTAAAGAACACCAAAAATGCTTTGGAATCTAGAAACTCGGTTTATCATTCCGCAGTTACCTTTGCTAACGCATTTATGCAAGCTGGTACAACAAGCGACGAATTTTTACGCCAAAACCTTGATTGGTTGTCAAGAGCTACCAACTGGTCCAAGTTTAGTGCTACGGCTGCTCTTGGTGTTATTCACAAAGGCCAATTGGCTGAGTCCATGAACTTGCTTACACCCTACTTGCCTGTACACGGTGGCTCGAACAACAGCCCCTACTCTGAAGGTGGATCCCTATACGCCCTTGGTCTAATCAACGCTAACCACGGAGCCAGTATTTTGGATTTCTTGAAGAAGGAATTAAAAGAAACGTCTGATGAAGTTGTCCAACATGGTGCGTCTTTAGGTCTCGGTGTTGCTGGCATGGCTACAGCTAACGAAAGCATCTATGAAGATTTGAAGAACGTTTTGTTTGGCGATAATGCCGTAGCCGGTGAAGCATCTGGTTTGGCTATGGGCTTAGTCATGCTTGGTACTGCCAACGAAGAAGCCTTGGAAGAAATGCTTCAATATGCTCACGAAACTCAACACGAAAAAATCATTCGAGGTCTTGCTATTGGTATGTCGTTCATTATGTATGGCAAAGAAGAACAGGCTGATGGTTTGATTGAGAAATTACTTGAAGATAAGGATCCTGTTCTCCGATATGGTGGTATTTACACTATTGCCATGGCATACAGTGGCACAGGCAATAACAAGGCCATTCGCCGCTTGCTTCACGTGGCTGTTAGCGATGTGAACGACGACGTTCGTCGTGCTGCAGTAACTTCTCTTGGCTTTGTTTTACTCCGTAACCCCAAGCAAGTCCCACGTATCGTCCAATTGTTGGCTGAAAGTTACAATCCCCACGTTCGATATGGTGCCACATTAGCTCTTGGTATTTCGTGTGCTGGTACTGGTTACTTGGACGCACTTGAGCTTTTGGAGCCTATGACACGAGATCCTGTCGACTTTGTGAGACAAGGAGCCTTCATTTCACAAGCCATGATTCTGATTCAACAAACAGAGAACACCAACCCTAAAGTTGCTAGTGTTCGTAAAAACTTTGAAAAGATCATTTCTGATAAGCATGAAGACCCTATGGCTAAATTTGGCGCCGTGCTTGCCCAAGGTATTATTGATGCGGGTGGAAGAAACGTGACGATTTCGCTGTTATCGAAAACTGGACACTCAAATATGCCCGCCATTATTGGTATGGCAGTGTTTATACAATTCTGGTATTGGTACCCCTTAACACACATGCTCAGTTTGGCCTTTACACCTACAGCTATTATCGGTCTTAACAAGAATCTAGAAACCCCACGATTTGAGTTTATGTCGAATGTGAAGCCGTCTCTGTTTGCCTATCCCCCTTCCTTAAAGCCACCTTCAGTGACCGTTGTTGAAAAGGTAGCTACAGCTGTACTTTCTACTACAGCCAAAGCCAAGGCACGAGCAAAGAAGATTGAAAAAGAAAAGGGAGAAAGTATGGAGGTTGATAAAGAAGACGAAGAGATGAAGGAGGACGATAAGAAGGAAGAACGCAAAAAGAAGAAGAAGGAGGAGAACTTTGAGGTTCTCGAAAACATGGCCCGTATTGTTCCTACTCAACTCAAGCATATCTCTTTTAGAGACGAATCTCGTTACAAACCTGTTAAATCTGAAAGTAGTGGAGGAATCATCTTGCTAGTTGATACCAAGCCAGAAGAGGAAGAGGATTTGCTTCAACCCCGAGTCCCAGCTGCTGAAGCCAGATCTGCACAATCACAGCCAGAAGAGGCCGCACCATTTGAGCCTTTTGAATATCCGTTTGAAGATTAATAACAAATAATCCCGTAGAAAGAATAAATAAACAAAAATAAACAAAAAAAAAAAAAAATAACAAGGCGAACCAAAAAAAAAAAAAAAAAAAAAAACTCGCGTGATTCGAAACAGATTCAATGTTTGTACATCCCGAACTTTCAGCTCACTAAAGTTTTCAAGACTATTGAAACAAAAGTTTATTTGTGTTACATTTATTAGTAGAAAAAACAAGCTGTAGAGAAAGTCAATGTTTTTAAGAGTGCGAGTATTTACTGTACTACAAAGAGGTGTGAAATTCATATTAAAGATTTTTAATCCTGTACCCTCTTCAAAGTACAAAAAAAAAAAAAAAAAAAAAAAAAATCTGGGTTCGATTCTGTTCAAGATAGCTTTAGAAAAGAAACGCGGCCTTTGTTAGTAGGGGGCGAACGGGTTGCTCAATTAGGCATTGAACGATCTGTTGTTGTAATACGTTATTGAGCCAATTCTGTTCCTGAAAATGTACTAATAGAATGAGTATAGGACTTTGAATTCAAGACGACAATGATTGAAGAATAGACTGTAGACCAAACAAAAGAGCGATTGCAATTCGAAGCAACTCTATTAGAGGCTGACAAAAAAAAAAAAAAAAAAAAGAAATTAAAAACAGACCATTAAACATGCATTTGCCCATCAATAAAAAGCTTTTTACGAGTTTAAGGAATTGTTTTAATTTCCAGGGTGATGGTACACCAAAAGCTCTCTAGGTACAAGAACAATGTACCGAATGTTTGTAATTAAACAACACACAAGCTGAGTATTTTTAGGCAACAGATGACGGTAGACAAGACTTATGTTTGTTTCCATGGCTGGATTCCGGCGACTATGATTTAAGGGAGATTCTGTATGAATTGAGACTGATTTTAATATACTTTTTGAAAATTTAAGGAACGGTTATTTTATGCAGACTCATTTTGTGTGTTTCGATAAAATCCATGTGACAAAAGCACTTTTTTTTTTTTTTTTTTAAAAATTCTTGTTTCAAGACAACAAGAATTCTTCAAAAGAAACATCTGCTGTTGCTCTTTGCTTAAAAGACAAATGTATATATATATATAGATATATAAAAAGTGGGGAAAGTTCTAAGAAATCCTCAGATTTAAATTCTTCTCGGTTTTACAAGATAAGTTCTTTATTTGCAAACAAGAGATAGAAAACAGTTGCATATGTTCAAGTCTTGTTTTGGGGGATTGAATCTCTTTTGTGCTAGTGAGAAAATAATAGAGCCCCGAAACAAGATGCGGTCATTGTCTGGGAATACAAAAGAAGGGTGAAAGACAAAGGCTTCTCTTCCAAAAGATGGACGGGTGTGTAACGCACTCTGGCTCTCCAATCAACTAGAACCAAAGACATATGATAGACTCAAGTGTAACCCTTCTGTATTTTTATAATTTTTTTTTTTTTTTTTGTTTCAAAACGAATCATTCTTTAGTTGAATTTAAAAGAAGAAAATGTTTAAAATAAAAAAATAAAAACTTTTCTGTTCTTTCCTTTGTTTTTTCTTGTTATTAATGTCCATCACCGCAGTTCACCCGCTTTATACTGGAGAGACAGACATGAAGCCATTTGAAGAGGAAGAGATGAACGAGAGGATATTAGAGACCGGAAGCCAGCAGCTACGAAAAAGTTCACTGTTGAAAGAGTACGAAGCGCTATCGTCTGAGATTGTGGTTATGCAGAGCAAACTAGAAATTCTGAGGATGGAAATGGACGTTTCAGTCAAGGCCATCTACAACAAGGGCGAGCTTTCCGAGCAAGTGTTCACCATTTTTGAGAAAAAGCTAGAAAACTATCAATTGAACCTGTCCGTTATGGCTCCAACCCCAGTCGGCCACCCTATCGCTTTCAGTCCGCCTGCCTCTTCACTCCTTGACCAGCGCTCAACCTCCGACATGCAAGTCTCTCCACCACCCAAACTGGCAAGATCGGGTTCGATCGTATCTGGCCTGCTGATGATGACTCCACCGCAAACACCGACGGAGCCTTATCGGCCCTACGATACCTTGCCCGCCACAGACTTTCAACACAAGAAAACAAGTAGAAATGCGCTGGACGACTCGCTTGATTTTCTAGATACACTCTCTGTCAATACAGATGACGGCGGACTTCGACAGGATCTCTTGAACTTTATCGATCAATACAATCATACTAAAAACAAGTCTAAAACCCACGGCTTCTTTCGAAAAACGGCTCATTTCTTATTTATGGCCTTTTGGCATTGGATCAAATTTACCATCATCATGTTCTTGGCTATCATCATCAGCTTAAAACAGTACAAGACTCATTCTCATTTTCATTAAAACAAAAAAACAAAAAAAAAAAACGCCACCCCTTTAAAGAATAACAAAACAAAAACAGCGCTAAGCACATACACATATTTATATACGTACACACATACACATACACAAATGCAACCCAAGAAAGAAGAAGAAGAAAAAAAATGAAAAGCAAGGAAAATGAAAAAAAAAAAAAAAAAAATAATGAAAAATGAAAAAAATACCTTTCATATTTATACAGCCCACAAAAGAAAAAGAAAAAAAAAAAAAAGGATACCCTTACCCATAACATTGTGTAAAAAAAAAAAAAAAAAAAAAAAGACCCAATAAAAGCGGATCTAATGAAATCGCTCTCTATGCGTGTTTGTATAATAGTGAATAACGGTCTATAAACTCATACATGTTACTGCAGTGTATATTTCAAAAGGAACTGACAAACACAGATATAGATTGTTTGTATTCATTCCAGCGTAACATATCTTGAAGCTCGCACACACACACATACATTAATTTATAGTTGAGTGTAAGCAAGGACCGTTTATTCAGTCAGAGTTTTTTTTTTTTTTTTTTTTCTATTTTTTCTTTTTCTTTCCCTTTCTTTCTCTTTTTCAGTTTGTACGTTTGATTCCTTTTTGTAAAGAACTGAAAAATCACAATAAAGGTTGCGTATAACCCGTAATCTTACCTCAATAGTTGATTTTTAATAATATAAAATGTCTTAGAACTCATGTCTTTTGGGAAAAGCAAAAAAGATAAAATAAGAGTCTAAATTTTTAGAAAAAAAAAAAAAAAAAAAAATAAGAGGCCCCCCTCTTTTGTTTTTTGTTTTTTTTTTTTTTTTTTTTTTTTTTTCCCTTTTTTCTTTTCTTTTTTATTTATTGATTCAAATCCTTAGTCCTTGGATATCTGACAATTATGGACAATTTAGCATTACACTTTGACCCAATGATAGTCAACACATGTTTAGGTTCCGCCCTTTTATTGGGCGCCTGGTTTACATTTTGGAGAGTGAAAGGATGGGCAAGAACTGAGAAAGAGACAGCGCATGTGTTATCGTTGATGGCGAGTTTTGTCATGACTTGTCTTTCTCTACCTATGGTGTATAGGCTATTCCAGTCTGGTTTTGCCCAGGTGGCAATACACCAAACCTGGACTACCCAAGCAACCCTCTTTTTCATGACTTATGCCGCTATGGATCTGATTGTAGGCGTGGTGATGTATCCCAAACGGATTGGCTTTCTTACAGGCTGGGTTCATCATCTGGTCTACATTGCGTTGTTAAGCTATGTGATTCGTATCGGCCTCTGTTCTGTCTTCGTTCTCATGTGCCTATTAGAGGGTCCCACGTTCTTGCTTTCACTTGGCTCCATTCGTGCCAATCTCCGCAATGACTTCCTTTTTGCATCAGCCTTTCTGTCCACTCGGATCTTTTTTCATGCGTTTGTCATCTACAAGTCATGGCGCTGGGTAGCCTTGGGAGCACCCACCTTGCTGCAAATCCCTTTCTTTGCCTTACATTGCTACTGGTTCTATGGTAAGCAGCAGTTTCTTTTTCATACATCTTCTCACTCTTTAAAAAGGTTTCATTCGCCAGCAGTTACGCAAAAGATCATCCATAACAGATCAATCGCATGTAACCAAAGATTCATCTACTACCTCAATTCGTTATAACCCCCTACAGATCAGCGAAAAAGTGACATTTGAACAGAAAATCGTGTACACTTCCAATTTTCAAACCACTGCTATTTGCGCCTGAAAAACTCTCTCTATGCACATACATCCTTAAAACGTTCATCTCTTCATCTACTGATAATAAAAACAGAAACAGACATTAAACGTACTGTAGATAAGTTTTATTGTTGTGATGATGGTAATGAGGATTGAAATGATGATTTGTTTTTTTTTTTTTTTTTGGTGGTGGTGGTGGTGATGCCTATTTGTCTTTGACAGGGCTTGTTGAACTCTTGATGCTCAAAGCAGTCTTCAGCTTTTGATAGTATGCGCGGGCAACCGTAGGCACTCGAGTGTCTGACAGTATAAAAGCATCCGATTGACCTACCAGCCTGTCTATCTCTTGACGCGTATAGAAGGACATAAAGTATCGCATACGAATGAAATGCAGATAGACCAGCATGCAGGTCATCGAGGTTCGAAACCTGTAAAGTTTGGTTGATTAGCCGTGCACACATACCAAAAAAAAAAAAAAAAGTCTTAAACTTACGTCAGCAAACTGAGGGACAGGTAAGGAAGTGTTATCCACAACTCAAATCGGCTGGTAAGCGTCATGACATGGTCATAGTATTTCTTGCGAAATTCACCCAGTTGAGATTGAACTGCTGTCTGATCTGGCATCCATACTGGGATCAATTCGGTTTCTAAATATTCTGATACATGGAAACCAGAGTAAACGAGGAAAGGTAGCAACGTCACTAATAAACAGTAAGCCCATCGCTCTATGTTTCTCTTGCAAGCGCTAACAAACCTAGCTTTTGTTTGGAAATCAAGAAATAAAAAGCAAGAATGATATACTGCATGTTCTCGTCCAATAGCATCCGCTTAAAAGGAAAGCCTGAGTGGAATGGCTGTCAAAATAAATAGGTCATCCAGGTTTGTATGTTTCTGGGAGCAATAACATACCTTGTAAGAATTATAGAGAACAATGCCATAGCTGACTACCGTGGCCATGTAAGCCGCACGATAGAAAAACCAGATTGGGTGAAAAAAGGCACACGAAAGATAAAACAAAACACCATTCAAAACGCTTACGCTTTGACCCATAAACCAACCGAAATGAAGTGTCTTTTTGGCGTTAGTCTCCTTATGCTTTCCAAATACCCTACCTTCAATTCCAAATGGAAATAATGGTCCGCTGTCGAAGCCATGAGCTGCAAAATAATTAAAAAAGAAAAAGGAAAAAGAAAGAGGAAACCTTCTATTTTTGTTTACACACTCCCGTTTTTCCCCTGTTTGGAACGGAGCGACAAAATAGGTGCATTATTTCCCTTGTTTTTGTTTGCCAAGAAACGAACAAGAGCTCGCTGCTCGCTTACCTGGATTGGCTCCTTCCTCTTGGAAGATGTCATCATCGCCTCTTAGACACCATGAAAAACCACAGTCACTGCCTGTTACACCACACTATCAGCCAAACTTGCATTTTCTCTTTTCTTTCTTAAAACATACACCATGGATAACGCTCTGCTCGCTCAAATTCAAAAAGGTCGAAAATTAAAAAAGGCAGAAACAAACGACCGTTCAGCCCCTGCCGTCTCTGGTAAATAAACTTTTCAATCACCCAAATCACAAGCTGAGTCATTTCTAATTAGCTTCAAAGCCATCAGGAGGAGGCCATCCTATCAACACTATGGGCAGACCTCCTGTACCCGGCATGACACCTCCTCCTATCAAGGCGCAGCCTCCTAGTCTTCCACATACAGCATCTGCACCACCTGTCGCATCGACTGGACCCCAGCTGGGTGGATTATTTACCAATGGAATGCCGACGCTTCGAAAGACAAGAGGAGCCGCAGTAAATACTGGAAGAGGCTCATCAGCCGGTAAGTAGAAGTGGTCGGCTTATGATATTGACGTTTTTTTTTTTTTTTAAAAAAAAAAAAAAAAAAAAAACAGCATCTCCAGCACCTCCAGCACCCGCCATACCTACAAAATATGGTTCATCTGTGCCACCACCCCCACCCCCACCCCCACCACCATCTTCGACACCCAACGCTCCCAAATCGCTAGCACCCACCCAAACACTACCACGCAATTTCAAGATGCCACCTGTACCTGGTCGAAGCTTACCTACACCCACCCCACCTGTGATTGCCTCAGGTGTTCCACCCAAGACGCAAGCAGCCTTGGTTCCTCCCCCGCCCCCGCCTCCACCCATGGCCTCAGGTGTATCGCCCAAGATCCAAGCAGCTTTGATTCCTCCTGTGCCCGGCCGGACCAGGTCCAACAGCTCGCCTCAACGCCCTGTGCCTCCCCCTCCTCCTCGTATGGCACCTTCGCCTCCCGCAAGTCCTGTCGTCCCTCGCTCTCAACTCGCTGTGCCCCCTTTACCCCCAGGAAGACCCAGAGCGTCTTCTGCCGCTAATTCTACTACCAAACCCTCATCTCCCTTTGCTGGATCTATCAACGTACCCTTGACTGAAGGTGGTCGATATACCTTTCGTTCCTTGGCTGATTTACCTTTGCCTAGAGCATGCAGTAAATCCGTTCATATCTATCCAAGTGGTGAATTGAAAGGAAACGGTCAGTGATTTCCCTCCCCTCCCCCTCTCCCTCCCCCTTTTTTTTTTTTTTTTGTTGGCTTACCTTTTCTTTCTAGCTTTTCCAATTCCCCTATGAAAACATGGGTTGAAATAATAATATAAAAAAAAAAAAAAAAAAAAACCAAGCGGCGTAGGTGTCAGTGACTTGGATTCATTTGTCTGTCAATTTTTTATATATATGTGTGTGTGTTGATTTTTTGAAACAGCCCCCCCCCTTCTCTTTTCTATCTAATTTTTTTTTTTTTTTTTTTTTTTTCTGAAATGAGTGAAAGTAATAACGAAAAGAAACAGAATAGTACTATTCCACCTGGTTGTCCTATGCATGAGAAAGAAAAGACACCTTCGATACCCCCTGGTTGTCCCATGCACAAGTCTTCTGAACTGAATGAGAAAAACATGATGCCTTCTTTGGCACAGACCAAACAAGAAGATCAATCGATCGATCTTCCTACTGAACGTACTATTTCTTCTATTCCTAAAACAAAAGGTTCCAGTGATAAATGGGAATACCCTAGTCCTCAGCAGTTTTATAACGCCTTGCGTAGAAAAGGTTGGGAAACACCTGAAGAGCATATCGAAACCATGGTGGATATCCATAACTTTTTAAACGAAGAGGCTTGGAACGAGGTGATCAAATGGGAAAAGAAATACAATTGGTAAAAAAAAAAAAAAAAAAAAAAAAAAAAAAAAAATCAAAAGTCTTGTACATCGATAGCTCTATTGACAAAAAAAGTGGGGCTTAGTGATTGTGAAGAGGATCCCTATCTATCCAAATTTCAAGGTAGACCAAAAGAACTTACGCCAAAAGCAAGATGGCATACACTTTTTGGGTAAGTGACTATCTATCTACCAACAGTATCCAACATCCCAATCCTAGTGCCGAGAAGCCTTTTGATCGTCATGATTGGTATGTGAGTCGGTGTGGTAACTCTCGTCGTTATGTCATTGATTACTACGAAGCGCCTGAAGAAGAGCCAGGAGTACCTGTTTTCCATTTAGATATCAGACCTGCTTTGGATGATTTTGAAAGTGTCAAGGTTCGTTTTAAAGAGGCTGCTAGAGAAAAGCTTGCAGAGTGGTTTCCTTCTCAATTCGAATAACCCAAATCTACATCCATACACACACACACACACACACACACACACACACACACACACACACATCCATCCATCCATAGAAAATAAATCCCAGAAGAATAGAAAGAAGCAATATCTATCAATCAATCTTTTCTATTTATCAATAAAGGTTTATTAAACAACTCTATTCCTCAGGCTCAAAGATCAAACGATAATTATCAATCACAGTCTGCACAATCGTCATATGGTTTTCTTCTCCTCCCATCAGGGACATACCAAAGATAGTGGCCAGATTGGCCGAGTTCATCTTGTTTTTGTCTTGGTGCTGTCTTACGTTTTCTAAATGCCTCATCAGATATTTGAGCGTCGCATAGTGAGCGTCAGGCAGGTCATTAATGATCGTATGTAAACCGAGTACCCGCATACGTTCGTTTTCGATTTCTAAACATAAGCTTTTAGCCAAGGGAGAGATACTTTTTGTTCTACACTTACTGGCCGCGTTCATAAAGTGTTGATAGGACGATCGAGGGAACACTGGATCAGGTAGCTCTCTTAACCAAAGTTTCAATACACCCGTAATCACATTGATATCCTGACAGCTTTCATGAGAACCAAGGTCAACCTCTGCACAATCTACTTTCCCCCAAAAAAAAAAAAAAAAATAAAGAGTCATGCACCGTACCAACAGCCTGTGCTAAATCTTACTGTAATCAAAGTCGTTTTTTAATTGTTGTATCGCCACTGTTGTGCCTGACAACCGATAGATACCCTCAGAATCCAAACCTTCCTTTTCAATAGCCTCCACACACTTGATCATCACCGGCGGGATCTCTTGTTGATCCCTTTTCATCAATTCTATCAACGAAACACCAAAGACTGGGTTCGGTTTCAGTACGCTCATGGCCTCAGAAGACTAAGGATGGGTTAGTATAGGGTTCAGATGTGCTTTCGGTAGTACCATCTTGTATTCCGTACAGGGAATATCTTCTCGTTTGAGGCCTGGGGACTGTCGACTGAAATTTGATACGAGCTCTTTGGAGTCTTGACCGATATCGATTTTCTGTACCAAAGATCTCAGACCGTTGCCTTCGTCATTATCCAGACTGTGGCCGATCGCGGCTGTGGATGTCTCGTAAAAGTAACTGTACCGTGCAAGGTTATAACGTGTGGCCACCACCGTTTCCCGATCAAGACAGTAAAGAGCACCAATGCCCTCAGGGAGTTGCGTCTGAAAGTATTCTTGACGTGCGGCATTGGTCAAGGACAGTTGGGATTTATAGGCTGATAGCGCCATCGAAGCCTTGGTACAACACTCGTCTGAAATCTTTTTCAACTAACTGGGATTGAGTAAAGTGAAAATAAGATGGCTTGTTTTTTTTTTTTTTTTTTTTTTTTTTTGGTTTGGTTTCTTACTTGAGCTGGTGTCTTGTTTTTAAAAAGACCTGCCTTTCTTGCCTGATCAGACTCATGGATGTTTCGATTCAAAACGGATTTTTCCCATTCTTCAGAAGATTGTTCGTACTTGAGTCGACTCTATTCATCATTGTGGGTTGGGTGAGAAATAATACGCCTCCTCAAAGAGTAAAACGTTTCTATTTACCTTTTCAAGCGCTGATTCTGCATCCGATTTGAACTTTTCTTGTTTGACGTTTCTTTCTTTCAATGTCTTTCTGTACTTTTCGATATCCTTATAGAGTATCTGCATATCATCTGAAGCTTCGTTGATGTCTGTCGAAAGCTGAATAAATTGTTCGCCCATTTTTTCATGTACTTTTAGAAAAGACAGCCAGGTAGTACCATAGGTTCTTTAGTCAATATAAAACATAGTTTCTTCAATATATACATACACACATAGACGCGTCTATCATCCCCTGCTCTCTCGTTTACCTGTGTTCGTTATGTGACTTTCCAAACGTCTCTGCCATCGACTGGCTCAGTTTGATCATCTGCTTTCCATACTCTTCTTCCAGTACTGCTCTTTTTTTCAAAAATGTAGCCACATCTTTCGCAGCTTGCATATTGCTTTTCACTTTATCCAACATACATTGAAATCCACCCTAATAGTGCATAGACACAAAACAATGTTTTCTGACAACTGAGTTTCACTGAATCTTTTTTTTTTTTTTTTTTTCTTATATTTCATACTTCTAAAGAAGTGAGTGGTTCTACAAACTCAGCTGGTACTTCTTTCAGCATCTTTTGGAAATCTTGTGATGAATAGCTCATGCCAACAATAATAATAACCAAAAATAAATAAAAAAAAAAAAAGAGAAAATCAATGTAGAATTAAGATTATTTTTTTTTTTTTTTTGTAAACCCAGATAGTACACGTGTTTTCAAAAAGATTGTATTCTTGAACCCGAGGTAGGTTTCATCACGATTTCAGGTGGATCAATCCAGAGAGTGGGCAGAATACAAGGAAAGAGTGTGCCTACTTTGGCTGCTCGATTGATCCAGCCTGGTAAAGATTTACCAGTCAATCGTTTACACAGTTCATTTGAAAAGTGGTTACAGTTCCTATAGATTGGATTGTTGGTTAGAAATAAAATATAAAAAAAAAAAAAAAAAAAAACCAACCTTGTCAAGAGATGATAAGAAGAACCCGTATATTCGTTCGAAAGATCAGAGAGAACTCGGTCGACATCCTCCCTAGCTGAATAGCCCATATAGATAGATCGTCTAAGGTAAGCCATAAGTCTTCCCCTTCCTCATTTTGTACCACTTACTTGAATAGTAAATTGGGTGGCGTTAATTTAGGTTGTGTTGCAAAAACGCCAGTATCATTCTCTTGTTCGTGACCTGCAAAACAATATTCTTGTTTCCCTATCTCAATGCCTGTATGGTACACTCCTTGGTATAAAAGATCAGAAACATGGCTTTAGTTTACAATCCTACCTATCCCCAAGAGATGATAGCCCAGATGGGTCATAAATCCAGGTTTTAACTATTCTTTAAGGTTCAGTAAACTATAGCAATGATATATACATGTTTAGTTAAGAAAACACCCTACAATATCGTACACATTAACGTACACTGTTCATTGTTAAAGCTCATTAGTTTTTATTCACCAGGCCATCCTTGTCTTACCCTTAAAAGATTCTTTTTCTGGATCCACCGTTGTTTTTTTAAACATGTCATATATCAACATTGATTTGATAAACAGAAAAAGAAAAAGAGGGAAAAAAAGCAAACAAACAAATAATCGTTTTACTTTTATTAACCAAAAAAAAAAAAAAAAAAAAAAAAAGAATGCTTAAAATGGATCTTTTAAATTTTACTTTTACATTTATTTGTTTATATTTATATAGAAAAGACTTGTTCAACAGCAAAACACATTTGACTTTGACATCAAAACCTCAAACGATTCAAAACAGAATAGCTTGATTTGTTTTCTTACTTTAACTATTGCATTATCCATTCAGTCTACTACAAAGAAGGGGTAGGGAGAATTGAATGCAGTTAATTTTAATAGGCGCCTTGTTGTAAGGTCTTTTGCATTGGTTTGGTCACGTGACTTGTCTTTTGAAGTCTAAGGTCTTGAGGGTCAAGAGTACGTTTATTTCTATCTCCACTTCTTTCTCTAAATAACATGCTCTGGCTGTAGGATGCAGTGTGTTTTTTTTTTTATTATTATTATTATTATTTCTCTTTTTGAAAATTAAGAGAAAATCCATTGGTTTTTCAGATTCTATTATTTACCAAACAGACTGTCAGATGAAGATCACACTCAGGCCAGCGTGACGGCATGAAGCTTAAGCCATACTCTGACTTTGAAATGCGCATGAAAAAAGCCAACACACACACACACACACAGAGAGAAAGTGAGTGAGATATACTGTTTTTTTTTTTTTTTTTTTTTTTTTAAAAATTTCTTTCATTTGTTTCACTCTTTATTTACAAAGCAAACAAAATGTATTTGCTTTTACTACTAACCTTCTTTGTGTGGAGTACAATACAAGAACAGGCTGTTTTTACCACTTTTCCTCATGGATGGGTTGAGCCTTTTACTTATGAGTGGGTGCAACTTCTCGAGCAATTTCACAACGCATTTGGTAACAGAACAAAGAAAGATACATGCTTATTTCCAATACCCAAGTTCGATTGTCAACCATTTTTATGGGAAGATTCGATAGTAGAAAGAGACGCCTACCATCTAAGGCCTCAAGTAAGAATCTTATATATATAAACTGCGAAAGACTTATCCTTTTTTATTTCTATAACCAAAGGACATTAAATCTGTTATCGCTATTGGGGACAGTATTACAGCTGGTTTTGGTATGATGTCTGGTAAGCAAAAAAAAAGCCAGAGAAAGAAAGAAAAAACTAAAAAGGGGGTTTATAAGGTCGACCTCCTTTTTCTACAGTAGTTGAAAATCGAGGCAAAGTGTTTTCAATAGGAGGGGATATGGGGGAATATACTCTTCCCAATTTCCTCTCCATTTACGCCTCCGAATTACATGGATCACCTGAAGGATACACCTTTCCTCTTTCTCGGGGAAAAGACCTTAGTCGAGCCGTGACAGGTGCCAAAACACAAGACTTGAATAGTCAAGTGAACCAATTGGTTCATCACCTTAACAGAGACTATAAGGATATCAAAGATCAATGGAAAATAGTTACTCTCTTTATTGGTGCAAACAATGTATGTGTGCTCTGTACTCCCCCTTTTACTACTTTGCCAGTAATGGCTGAAGCAGACCAATTTGAAAAAAACGTGCGCTCGGCTCTAAGCAGATTACAATCTGAAGCTGGAAAAGTATATGTAAACTTGGTGGGCCTATTCAATGTATAGCATTTCGTAACCAGCTTTAAAATCCACACACACACATCAAAAAAAAAGGCCTGCTTACTCTATTCCCTCTTCCTTTTTTTTTTTTTTTTTTTTTTTAGGTCTCAAGTGTTTATGAAGCCTCCAGAGGAGATCCTTATTGTGAAAATGTTCTGGATCCTTCACATATGGTTATATGCTCTTGTATTCAGCACAGTCAAAAACAACGGGATGGTAAAATAGCTGTTTTTGTTCACCTAAAAAAAGGAGTTAAAACTAATGTATTGTATCACAGCGGCAGACAGAATGATTGATGAATACAACAAGAGACTACAAAAACTAGAAAAAGAGTTCAAATACCAACAAAAAGAAACCTTTGGTGTTAGCTATCAACCTGCCTTCACTCAATTTCCTGTAGCAAAATATAAACAAGCGTATTTTAGTGGAATTGACTGGTAAAAAAAAAAAAAAACTCACTCTCCTAGAGTTTGACAACAGTAATAAACCTTTTCTCCTTTTTAACCCCTTTAAAAACAGCTTCCATCCTAACCGATGTGCTAACCAGGTGATGGCAATACTATTATGGAATGTAAGTGTACAGTTTCTTAACCATAAAAAAATAATTTGTTTGTTATTTTGGAAAACAGAATATGTTTTCAAATTCGTCACAAAAACGAGAAGAATTTGATGTTCAAACCTTAACTATACGGTGCCCTAACCCCACTCGCCCTTATATACAATAAAATCAACAATAAATACGTGTATGTATGTATGTGTGTGGGTGTATGTGTGTGTGCGTTTTTCTTTTCTTTATTCTTTCTTCCTCCAAAAAAAAAAAAAAAAAAAAAAAGCATTCTATGGTTCGTTCTAATTCCCCTCTGTTTTCAAAAAACCAAACTTTTATTCAACCCAAAGAAAAACTAGCCTGTTGGATTTCTTCTTTACTCTCCACTCGCTATCCTCCTTCTTCTTTCTCTCTAGGAAATGCATCCATCTTACCTCGCAACAGCTCAATAGATGACGGTCGTCACGAACTCAAATCCAGGGGCATTTATCTAAAAGAAATCAAAAGTACTATGAAACCTTTGGTGATTTCAGATCAAGAAAGATACCCCATGCCTCAAGTAAAACTAGAAAGACCTCGCTTTGCTCGTATCAACTATTAGAAATTTGTATTTTTTTTTTCTTCTTTTTTTTTGGCAAGGGATTTGTTGATAAATCATACAAGCCTCAAATTTCATTTACTTTTTTTTTGGTTTAGATATATTTTTTTTCCGTTTTTTTTTTTTTTTTTTTAATCTGTCGCATCATGTCTTTCGAAGCTAGATTATGTAAAGAGATCCTGTTAGAAGACTTTGGACCTTTTGTTTCTGTAATATTAACAACAATAACAACTAATAAAAAAACACGAGATTCACTCTTTTTTTTTTTTTTACATCTTTCCTTGTGCACTTCTCTGTTGACGCATAAATTTTATTATAGAAAGTATCCTACCACTTACTTTTGAAAGGTCGATTAACATACCCCGACATTCATCGTTTTACTCGACTGACGTCTAAAGAAGTGAAAGAAAGTTTGATTGTTTTAATTCAACATGGTCTTGTGTTTTTTTCAGAAGCTTTAGAGGGAAAAATCGAACCCACCTATTATTCCATCGATCCAGTCAAGGTCATGTACCGACTCAATCTAGGAGCCATTTTGCGTGTGGCTCATGACAACTATGGAAAAGAGGTATAATCGATATAAAGGAAACTCTTCAACTAACTTCTTCAAAGGGAGAAACTATCTGTAAACTCTTGTTTTTAAACGGTCGTTTGACTTTACCTAATGTAATTCAATGGGTGAAAGAAAATTTGAAAAAAGGGCGTAAAGTGTTCTTGTACATAAACCCACTCTATTTTTTTTTTTTTTTTTTTCAGTTATTTACACTTTAATAGAAACGGAAAAATACCAACAGACTTTCACTCGTCTTGTTACTGAGAGATACATCAAAGCTGTTCTCCCTGAGCATAGTCGATCTTCTATGGATCGTCTTTTGGACCAAACTGAAAAAGAAAAAGAGAAATATACCATTATGACAGCAAAAGATATTGCAAGCGCCAAACTCTCTGCAGAAGCTCATCTCGATTCGCTGTATGGCACAAACGAAATTGTTGGCATGAAAAGAAAAGCGATCGACCCTTTAGAGGAGCAGAGAAAGGTAGACTTTTCTCTTTCTATGTGTTTTTTGGTGTCTAATCATAGACTCTAGAGAGCAGCACTGATGGAATTAGGACATGACGAAAAAATAGAAGAGGAACTAGCAGAGATTGATACCAACATCTATTTTTCTATCAATTACGATCAGTTTAACATGATGTTTAGAAACAACTCGGTGATTGACTTTGCTACTGAGCGCATCAATCGCTCTGCAGGACAGGTTGTCAAAGCCTTTTTCGACTATGGCAAGGACAAGATCAAATCAATCAAGGAACTAGATTCTCCTTCAGCCACACCTGTACATATCGCCAACATGTTGTCGAAAACCGACATGGTATCTCGTGGCGATATCGTGCTACCCAAAGATCCACTCGAGCCCAACAAAAAACCCAGTTTACAAGAAACCATCCGTGGTTATATCTCCTTACTCAAGATGGATCCGGCCGGTTTTGTGAAATCCAAAGATGATCGAGGTGCTAACCATTTTGCTGTGAACTTTGAGAAGCTCAGACAAACCATGAAACGCCAGATTGTAGAAGGGTTGGTCCGTGAACGTTACGGTGTCGCCACCTGTCGTATTTTGAAAATATTGATGGAAAAAGGCAAACTGGAAGAATCTCAGGTACAGAAACTGGCCATGTTGCCTGCCAAAGACACTCGAGAAAAACTTGCTCTTTTGATGACCAAGGGCTTCGTTGAGATTCAAGAGGTACCCAGAACTGCAGATCGCGCTCCCGGTCGATGCTTCTATCTCTGGTATGTCCCTGCAGAAAAGTGTTATAGTGAAGTCTTGGTGGATGCTTACCGTATTGTCTGCAACCTTCAACAGCGCAAGCAGCACGAGCTACGTATCCGTGAACGTCTTGTGAACAAAATGAACCGTAAGGATGTCTTGGAAAACCCTGACCTGTTGAGCGACCCAGAAAAGAAAGAAATCGAACAAATGAAAAAAGTAATGGAAAGGTTAGAAGTAGCCAAGGCAAGAATTGGCAGTGTAATTATGATCTTGCGTGACTTTTAAATAAACACCTAAATATGTCCGTGTTTTTTTTTTTTTTTTTGCAAGTTGAAAATAACTTTCTATAGAATAACGCATACAACAGTCCAGCCTAGGCGTGGTTTTATAAATAATATCTAAAATGCCAGGATTGCCTTTTAAAGCCAATAGGTTGAAAAACGTTTCGTTTTTTTTAGGACACTCAGTATCCTATTCTTTTATTTAACCAAGCTTTTTCTTTTCTTTCTTTTTCTTTCTGCTAAAGAAACATGATCTAATGATAACTTTTTTAAGTAAAAAATATTAAAAAATAAAGGGGGAAAAGTGAAAGAAAATATATGTGTGCGTGTGTGTGTGTGTGTGTGTGTGTGTGTGTGTGTGTGTATTTGTGTGTGTGTGTATTTGTGTGTGTGTGTGTGTGTGTATTTGTGTGTGTGTGTGTGTATGAGATAGTGCGGTGTATAAGGGAAAGAGTGTTTGTAATTTCCAGGTGTTCGTACCAGGATAGTGACATGGCTTTAATAATAAATAAAAGAAAATAAAAGGGGTGGGTGATGGATTGAGATGGAAACAAAAAGAGGGCAAGAAAGGGAGGGATGGGGGAATACGTAGTTAATTAGTCACTGTCCGAGTTGGATTGACTTTCGCCTTCTTCTTCTTCTTCTTCCTCACCATCATCTATAACAAAAGCTATTGTTCAGTACAACCTTATTTTTCTTTAAACAGGTGATATTTACTAAATAAGGCGCGTAGAGACATTGGCCCTGCATTATGCGGTTGGGTGGTTACAGGCGAATGATGGTTTGTATTGTTATTTTCAAGAATATAATTAGGCCGAGGAGAATCGGGTGCAGATGCTACGCCTGTGGTAAGAGTCATGTTCAGATCGTTTGCTAAGGAGTCCAGATCATCGTCATCATCATCTTCGTTTTCGTCTTCACTCCCGCTTTCAGAATCTGAGCTCTCTTCCTGTGGCGCGCGGAATCCTGGCTCAAAACCTACTATTTCTGAATGATCCGAGTCTCCCTCTAGGGGCGTAGGTGATCGAGCGTGAAATTCGGGTGTATACCTGTTTGCTGCTTCAGATTGGTATCTAGGTGATAGTGGACTAGGGGCAGCGTTTGTATATGGACTGTACTGCGTACTGGGCGCAACAGGAAGGATTTCTTCAAATACATCATGACTATCATCAGAATCCTCCTCTTCCTCATTTTCGTCTTCTTCAGAACCGTCTTCAGAACCATCTTCAGAACCGTCTCCAGACTCCTCCTCCTCGTCGTCGTCGTCGTCATCGTCGTCTTCGGCCACGTTCTTTTGACTTTCGTCATCATCCTCATCTTGGCTATTCAAGATCTCGTCCATATCACGCGATAGATCAAAATCAAATTCGTCTTGCTGACCCGTTGATCTGCTAGGGTTTAAATCGATCTGTGCTATTAAACGCTCAAGTGAATAGGTCTATTGTAATATACGTTTTGTTTGTTTGTTTGGAAAGAAAAAAACACGTTTGGTATTTAGTTGGCTCTTTCTATACACAGAATGGGACGCTTACTCCGCTTTCTTTATCAAAAGTCAAAAAACATTCGTATTCATCTGTCGATTCTATTATTTGTGCACTAAATGTCGAAGAAGAGTTCTGTGTATGTGCGTGTGTGTTTGAAGGAAAAAAATAGAAATAAAGTAGTGAATAACTTTGTATTTATTAAAGAGCAATTGTCAATTAAATTTAAAAAGAAAAAAAGAAAAAAAGAACCTACATCAAAATGTGACAATTCTATTTGGTAGCCGTTGCCGTTTTCTTCCATATTTGCTTGTTTGACTGCTGTACTGAAATGTTGATCCGATTCATCTATAAACGATGTAAACAAAATGCCATATTGCTGTATCCCAAAGAAAAGGGTAAAGCGGTAAGAATAATAAGGGGAGGTGGAAAGAAGAATGAAAAGGATAAGTTACCCGTGAATGTATAAAAACCATTTCCATTCTGTCCAAGATGCTGAAGGTTCAAAAAAAACTGCTCTTCTTCGAAAAGGCTCATATAGAAAAAAGAGGCACTAGCTGTTTTTTTCTTAAAAAAAAAAAAAAAAGGAGAAATGGATAGAAGAAAAGTTTAAAAGAAAAGTTGAAGCAAAAGCAAGAACAAAGATACTGACAAAGAGAGGAGGGGTGGGGATAAATGTTTGCTTATTTCTTTTTTTTTTTTTTTGTTGCAGTGGTTGATTTCAAATACAGCAAAAAGTGACAAGGAACTACAGTCATACCTGTAAAAGTTGTCGGTAGTTGAAAAAGTTGTCGGTTACTATAAATATAAATGTCGATTACTAAAAAAGCAATTGTCGTTTATAAAAAAGGTAATGGTCGAAAATTAGAACATAATTGGCGGTTACTTAGAAATTAAATTGTCGGCAACTAAAATAAAAGTGTCGAAAAAATAAAATCCAGTTGTCTGTACTGAGATAACTGTTGTTTAGGTCTATGAGTTCATGTAATAGCTTCTGCAAGATACCATAGCTTTGTATGTAAAGTTTATTTCTTTCTTTTTAAGAGTTGTAATGTCAAATGTCTTTTTTTTCGCAAGGGTGGACAAGACTCAGATGCTGCTCGTTTCTTACTATCATCATTCTTTCTGTTCTGGGGTCTTCTATCGGATTTGGATTGTGGTTTTGAAATAACAAATGGAGTAGAATGAAGATATGAATTGCGCCAATTGTTATGTGAGATGGTGACCTTGATTTTGGGACTTGGACAACGACAGGAGTTCCTCTCACTGATTTTGCCCAACTCCTCCGCATGTTAATATTGAAATATGCGTCGTCTATGAACACACAATTCTTTGTGTAGCTTAGAATTGAGTCTTTTCATTCCATAAACCACTGATACCTTGTGTTTAAGTTCTCTGGAGTTTCTTTTTTTGGCCTCAAATATACACTGATATACATGTTGTTCTTCAAATACTGGTTTAATCGGGATACAGAAATAAAAAAACCTTCAAACTTCCTAGTCAAGCCATCTATTATATCTTCAGCAAATATTTGAGGGTTTCGATCAATTAGACGCTCTATATACTCTTCATGGTCAGTAGTAATAGAGCTTTTTGGACCATTGTTTGCCGTCTTTTTATATGGTGCCTCCTCACTTGTTTGGTAGTTTTTCCACCATCCTTCTACCGTACGTGAGTTGGTACCAAGCTGCTTCAAAAAATTTGCAATATTACCTCGCTCTTCAGTTGCTTCTATCATTAAGTCTATGAATTTTTCTAGTTCTTTGTCGATGTAGATAGTGTATTTTTTAGTTGATTTAATAACCTTTATTTACTTGAGAACCTTTTCTTGAAAGACTCTTTCTGCAGCTTTTAGAGCTAAACATTTGCTTTGGCTAGTGGCTGCCTCAAGAACAACTTTGGGATCTGTGATTTGAGGATCGAAAGTTTTTTTTTCCCTGTTCATTAAGGACACTATCTTGTCCATCCTTGCGAAAAAAAAGACATTTGACATTACAACTCTTAAAAAGAAAGAAATAAACTTTACATACAAAGCTATGGTATCTTGCAGAAGCTATTACATGAACTCATAGACCTAAACAACAGTTATCTCAGTACAGACAACTGGATTTTATTTTTTCGACACTTTTATTTTAGTTGCCGACAATTTAATTTCTAAGTAACCGCCAATTATGTTCTAATTTTCGACCATTACCTTTTTTATAAACGACAATTGCTTTTTTAGTAATCGACATTTATATTTATAGTAACCGACAACTTTTTCAACTACCGACAACTTTTACAGGTATGACTGTACCAAGAAAAAAAAGAAAGATAAAAGCTAAAGGTCATTGAGATGCTTGTTAAAAATAGCGGGAGGTAAAAAAGCTTGCATTGAAAAAAAAAAAAAAATATAGACGAAAACAGCCAATGTCGCCTTTTTTTTTCAATAAAACTGGAGGGAAGAATATTCGATGTTGGTGCTATTCGATCTGATATCTGATTTGATTGGCACAATGTTGTCTGAATACACAAAGAAGACTCTTTACAGCAGCGTTCATTGTTCGCATAAACATATCATCCCTTTTTTTACTCCGTTAGCTATCAGGTGAAACAATCCCATTCGTTTTTATTCTCTTGTTGAAATTTGCCAACCCCACACTTACAACCGGCTATTCGAGCGTTCTCGTACTCTTTGTTCATAGCAAGTTTTTACATGGCCGAGAATTGTAGGTGGACTACTCAACGCTTTTAGATATAAAGGCCTGCGACGAAAAAAAAAAGCATACACACAGTTTATCTGCAGGACAAGGTATAACCTTGGAAATCGCATGTAGTTGATGTATTTGTGTTGGTTTGTTCCGGTTCCCTTGTTGCTAAGAAACAACAAAAATGGACAATATAAAGTTAGAACTCACCCTGTGTACTATCCATTGATAAAATGCGCCTCTTTTGAAAGAATGATATTTTACAATAGATCCTAGTGGACTAAAACCATTGCTTATTCTTGCCATTCTTCTGCATCAAATTTGCACTCAGATTGATATTCGCCTCTTAGTGTTGCTGTGAAAAATTCAGACAGGTACCTCACACTGCCTCAGATCAAAAAATAATTGAGGGTGATCATACTTTTCCATTGTTTCCGTAATAAGCATAAATACAAAACTAAACAAACAAACGTACAAAACTAACCTTAGACATATATTTTTGAGCATAGACACCAAAGGTTTGTCAGCAGTGCAAGAAAACTAAAGGTAATGGGTTTTGTTATTGAGTGTCTCATTGTTCTCGGTCTACTGCAAGGCTTTGTTGCTTTTATTTTGAGACAGGCGTCCCCTCTCTATTCTTTGTTTAATTGGCACCTTCACATGCCTACATAGAAAAGAAAAAAGTATCGCTTTACTGGGTTTTTTCTATACATGTACAAGCATGCGTCTTCTTTTTACTATTTCACGAAACTTTTAAATAAAATCAAGAAAAAGTTAAGGCTGTCATATTGCAAAGGCGTACTCCTTTTAAGAAAATAAACCATAGAGGTAAACTTGTTGCTAAAAAAAACCCATAGAATTAGATTGAATCCCTTTTTCTTGGGAAAGGCATATTTCCGTTCCTAAAATGTTCCTTAATAACAATAACAAGACAGTGTTTTGCTATAGATTGTTGGCAATCCATTCACTATTTAAACTCCTCCAGTTTTGTTGGAGTAGGTGCCTCAAATAGTGGCTTATATACTAAACGAAAAAGTGTCACAAATTTGACAGAAGTAAACTCTAGAAAAGCTTCCCTTTTTTCAAGAAAAAAAAACTTACTTTTAGATCGAGATGCAATCAGACGAGGTTATTTGGCAAGTGATAAATCAGCAGTTCTGCTCTTATAAAGTCAAGTAGGTTTTGCTTTGAAAATACATGAAAGGAGAGCACAGACTTAACTAATATACCTGGGGTGTTTTTTTTTCGTCTTTTTTTATTTCTATACTAGAACTACACAGGCCAACTTCTGTCGTAATCAATACAATGTCACTGGCCTATGTAATAGACAATCTTGTCCTCTGGCCAATAGTAGATATGCAACTATTAGAGAAGAAAAAGGCATTGTCTATTTATACATGAAAACACCTGAAAGAGCTCATTCGCCTGCTAAGATGTGGGAAAGAAAGAAGCTTTCAAAGAACTATGCCCAAGCCTTGAGTCAGGTAAGATAACACAGTCTGAACTAAAAAAGTAAATAGGTATACTTATCCTTTCTTTCTCTTTTTTAGATTGATAGTGAATTAAAATACTGGCCCAACTTTCTATCACACAAATGTAAACAGCGTCTTACTAAAATCACACAATATTTAATCCGTATGCGTAAACTGAAGCTCAAAGAAAAGTAAGTGTTTAATAGTTGAGATCGAAAACCAAAATACTAACTTGTTTGTTTTTTTCAGTGAACGACCTCAATTAATTGGTATCAAGAAAAAATTGGAACGTCGTGAAAACAACCGTGAGCGTAAGGCAGAGGCTGCTGCGCGAATAGAAAAATCTATTGAAAAGGAGTTGATTGACCGATTAAAGAGCAAGGCATACGGCGACGCACCGCTCAATGTAAACGAAGAAATCTGGCAAAAGATTTTGGACGACGAACTCGAGGATGCTGAAGAAGACGAATCGGATGAAGACGATGAAAATGCTTTTGACGAAGAAGAGGAAGAAGACGAGGTACGGATTTGTTTTGATTTTTCAAAAAAAAAAAAAACCCCAAGCGTTAACACAAATTTTCATTGTAGGATGCGGAATTTGTTTCTGATCTTGAGGATGAGTCTGATGTTGGGGATATCGAAGATATGGAAGAAGGGTTTGAATGGGAGCAAGAAAACGAAGACGGAAATATTTCATACACAAATTAAACAAATCATACATTTTTTATTTTTCTTTTAAAACCTACACATTACTAAAGCGGGACGATATCACATCAATTTAGTGCTTTGAAATCTACAGCAAGAAAAGAGATGCTGATTTTCTTTCTTTCTTTTTTTTTTTTTTTGTACGTCCTGAGAGAAACGGAGCTCTGGTTATCTTTTTTTCTTTTAGTATTTGGTAGACATAATACTTCATATAACAGGATTTAGTAATTAACGAACAATCTTTCAAAAATTGAAATCTTTACCGAGTTTTGTATCTAGCTTGATAGCAACAATAGCTTTCAAGTACTCGCAGTTTTTCAAGATATTTACATTGATCTATTTTGTTGCGCCAAAAAAATTGCACGTGGCGTTAAAATACAATGTTGATCTACTAAATACTTGCTGTTTTTAGCTGAAAAATGTCACAATGAATATTACTACAAAAGATGTTTTTTTTTTGATAGTTTTCAAAGGACAAAAATTATTTTGAACCTTTTAGGATTAACATTAGCCAATAGCCTATTTGAATTTATCGAGAAGAGAGCTGACAACGAGTGCTATAACATCACTAACAAACGCTACCAACACTTAAGGCTCTGTACATGCCTCGGAAACGTTTGGCTCAAGGCTCCATATAAGCAACTAGTTTTCAAAAATCCACATTGTTTTGCAAATAAAACTATACTTTGTCATAAAGCATATCATTTAAAAAAACCCAGATCGCATATATGGCTAACTGGGTAACCTTAAAAATTGTACTATTGTTGGTCCCAAGATACTTACACCTATGTGTGGATAGACTACGGGCAAGCAGCCAGTAAGGTGTAGCAGTAAAATTTTTCGTTCCTACTACTTTTTTTTTACTTAAATAACTACTAAAATCAATATTATCCAAATAAAATAAATGTAAATTAATGCTTTTGTTTAAGGTTAATAAAAAGTTATTTTTATAGTGACTTCTGCCTTTGACTTGAAGTCAGCCTTTGATCCCTTGCTATTAATTATTTCTTTAAAAGGCAATATTTAAATCGGAAACCGCTTTTCATTCGCCATATTCCCCTGAATACCCCTGTTTCTAGACCTTATTTTAAAGACAAAGCGTTTGGTTTTTGCTAAGTTCTTAAACCAGCAAATAGCATTGATGTAAGAAACAGGAGCTATTCATTGAATTTTGAACGAACAAATCATTGTTGCTAAGCGACTGCTTGTGGAAACTAAATCTTTGATCTTGGTTGATTGGCTTTAAAGTTGTTTCGAGAATTTCTTGTATATGTTCACTTATGCTTTCTATTGACTGATGTTTTCACTGATGTGTTTTTGCTCCTTTTTTTTTTGGCTAGTACTCTTTTTTTTTTGCTGGTATTTTTCTGTTGACTGCAGAAAATATCAAAAAATACAAATTTGACTTGAAAAGATTCTTGGACTGCTTTAAATTTTCTTTTGAATGAAAAAAAAGTATGGTTTAGGCGTAGCAAGCGTGAATACATATATATATATATATATATATATATATACAATTGAAGTATAAAGTGTCGGCGATAGAGGATACAAGTGAATGACAATTTGCTAAGCTAAATATCATATCTTATTGAGATATTCAAACGTCTATTTCTTAAATGAATTCCTTGGTTTCTCTTTTTTTTTCTAAACGCTTTTTTTTTTACTTCGCATTTGAAGGCTTAAAAAAAAAGTTGTATGTTAAATTTAAAAAATAAGATGATGTGTAAAAATCTGGAGCTTGATAGTCAACAAAAAAGTCTACGAAGCAATGCCAATCAGTTTTGAATACACCTCAATATAAGGTAGCTATTCTTTCTTTATTATCCCAGAAGTGTAATATAAAAAAAGCTAGATTTTGCCCTCGTTTTTGGTTTCACATCAAAGCTTTTTCGACAGTAGTGTTGTACTTTTAGTTTCAGGCTCAGCGGTGTAGTGAATGCGCATTTCTGTACGTATATTGATAGCGTGGCAGCCTATAAGAGTAAGTGTGGAAAAGGGCCATGTCCTAACAGCTATCGTTATTTTTGATGCTTTCTACAAACTTAGAGTGGTTTTTGAATTGGAAAATAGATACAACACTTACTAACTTTTTATGATTTTAGCGAAATACACTAGTTTTCTGACTATTGTACTGACATATTTTAGCGCTCTTTAATTTTGTCAAATTATCCATTTTAGTTAATATACAAAAACAGAAAAAAAAGCAGCTATGAGCACTCAGAAAACCACTAGTGTCTCAAATAACAAAACTGTACAGTATATTTTTAGTTTTGTTAGGCATCTATCTACATTATTTCTATTTTACCTTTTTCGGACTTTAAATTGAATTTACACGAACTCTTGTTTCAAACTTGTATCCTTCCCTCTTTTTCTATTTAGAAATGGCTACAAATCCTACGGCAGATTGGACGGAACTTCATGTAGGACCCTAATGCTTACAATTTAAGCATTTTTATTACAAGTGATTTTCTAACGCTAGATGTTAGGATCGTTTTTATAAGTAAACACCAAAAGTAAAAGCATAAATAAGTTTGGTGCCTAAACATTCAAGTAGAAAAGAGGAAGTATACTCATTAACTTGGAACCATTCAGACCTGTCGAAGTATATGATTGCTGAAGCACAGTATGGCGGACCCATCGGTAACTATAAAATAACAAAGCGACTCTATTTTAACCTCGGTATAAAAAACCATAAAATCATAGCCATGATAAGGGACGATCGAAAAGTACTTTTACTTCAAAAACAACAGCCTATTAAACCAACCATATATATTTACACATGTGCTGGTAAACTTATTGATCAGATACAGGTGAGTTAGACCTCCAAAGAAAAAAAAAAATAAAAAGGGTTGGAAAGAGGATACCGAGATTTGTTACTAATAAATGGGTATAAAAGTGGGACAAAGGAAGGATTGTTGGATTGGGATGGACCGAACACGAGCAAATGGTGGTTGTTACTGAGGACGGCTCTGTACGACTTTATTCACTTCAAGGCCATGTTACTCAGTTTTCTTTGGGAAAGGTAATGTTCACTTCGACTCACAAAACGCGCTATTTCTCTTAAGTGGGTTTGAATTTTGACGAAACAATAGGAAGCCAAAGACGATACTCTTATTGACTGTCAAATTTGGGGAGGAGGTCTTGTGGCAATGACAGCAAAATTTCAACTCATATCCATTACTAATTTTTCGGAGCCGCAACCAAAGCCTTTGGCTGATATTCGTTTAGACGAACCACCTCATAGTTGGACAGTTGTTCCCCCTCAGTTCACACTAAGTAGTCATGTCGAGGTTTTTATTGCTACTGGTCAAACAATTCTAGTTGTGGATGGGAACGAAACAACTGACCAGCACTTGACTCAGGGTCCCTTTACGAAAATGGCTGTCTCTCCTAACGGTAAGTTCTTAGCGCTATTTACAGGAGATGGTAAGCTCTGGGTTGTTTCCACTGATTTCCAAAAAAACATCTCGGAGTACTCCACAAAATCGAGAATTCCACCCATTCAACAGGTTTGGTGTGGCACGGATGCTGTAGTGCTATACTGGGACAAGATTGTATTGGTGATAGGACCATATGGGGATTGGATAAAATATAGCTATGATGATCCCATACATATGGTATCAGAGATTGATGGTGTTCGAATTATGAGCAATGATAAGTGCGAACTACTCAGAAAAGTCCCCACATCGACGGAAAAGATCTTTAAAATCGGATCAACCGAAGCACCTGCCATGCTGTACGATGCCTATGATCACTACGAAGTAAGAATGCCAGTATTTTTTTTTATAAGCAAGGCTAACTTGGGATTTTGTGTTTTTATTTTATAGCGCAAAAGCCCCAAAGCAGATGAGAACATCCGGGCTATCAAAGCAGAACTGGCTGACGCTGTTGATAGCTGTATTGAAGCAGCAGGATTCGAACCGCCTTTTGTTTATCAAAAAACTTTACTAAAAGCAGCATCTTTTGGCAAATGCTTTTTAGACAGTTATAACGCTAGCAGTTTCGTAGATATGGCACAAACAATTCGTGTTCTAAATGCAGTGAGATTTTACGATATAGGTGTTCCTTTGACTTATACACAGTATGTAAGGAACGCGTGGGGTGTATAAAAAGCAATTCTCATCTCTTTTTTAAGGTATAAACGTCAAGGACCTGAGATACTAATTGACCGCCTAGTAAATCGTAACCATCACTTGCTAGCCATCCGTATTTCAGAATACCTCCAACTAAGGACGGATAAGATTCTCATTCATTGGGCCTGTGAAAAAATCAAGTCATCTACTGACGACGAGGAGGTTATCTGTAGGAATATAGTCGACAAACTAGCAAAGAAACCAGGGCTATCTTATGCTGAAATTGCTAAAACAGCGCATGACGCTGGGCAAACTAGATTAGCAACAAAGCTTTTGGACTACGAACCCAAAGCAGCCGATCAAGTACCATTATTACTATCTATGCAGGAAGACGAGACCGCCCTGATTAAAGCTATAGAAAGTGGAGACACAGACCTTGGTAATTGCATTTACATATACAACCGCATAGATGACGAGAAAACTGATATATTGAATTAGTTTATTTGGTAATATTCCATCTGAAGCGAAAGCTATCCGTAGGTAATTTCTTTCGCGTTATCAACAACAAGCCAATGGCATGCAATTTGCTTGAAGTATACTGCAAGGAGCAAGATACCGAGCTTCTTAAGAACTTCTACCATCAGGATGATAGAGGCGTTGATACTGCCAATTTTTTGTTATTGGAAGGGTTCAATGATAAAGTATGGAAAAAAAAAGAAGAACTTGAAGTCTAAAAGGGAACTTAATGTATTACTTTCTTTAACTTACGTTTATACATTCAAAGGATATCACAGAGCGCATCAAGAAGTTTAAAAAAGCAAATGAGTATTATAACGGACACAGAGATCAAGCTTTTGAAGCCAAAGTAAAAAAAAAAAAAAAGAAAAACTAAAACAAGATATGTAATCTAATGGAAATTGTATATAGGCTGTAGATGAGGCAATCAAACTTCTTCAGTATCAAACAACACTCGAAAAAGATGTACAGCAAAGTTTTACAGGACTTTCAGTGAGCGAGACGATATATAAGTGTACCAAATTAGGGCAACACAACAAAGCATCGAAAGTAAAGGCAGATTTTAAAGTGCCTGATAAAAGGTACCTGCTTGCCTTTTTTATGCTTTTTCTTTTGTCAGTAAGATAACTAAAGCTTTCACTCCTTATAGATTTTGGTGGGTTAAGCTACGTGCTTTAGTAGAAGCCAGAGATTGGGAGAACTTGGAAAAGTTGGCAAAAAGCAAAAAGTCACCTATTGGATACGAAGTAAATAATGCTTTAGTATATGGTTAAGCAAATAACCAACTTTTTTTTTTATAATACAGCCATTTGTAGAAGAATGCATAAAAGCCAAACAGTACCAGGAAGCATCCAAATACATTTTCAAGTGTGATATCTCTGTCCGGCCTATGCTATTTATAAAGATTGGTGCTTTCAAAGAAGCAGGAGAACACGCATTTATGAATAAGGATGTTGAAGGATTGAGGTAAAAAAAGATAAAAACGAAAAAGCAAAAGATAACCAAAAACCTAACATCCAACTCAATTAAACTCAGACAAGTTCGTGCAAAATGCACAAACCATATAGTTGCTCAAGAACTAGACTCGCTCCTTGCTCAGTTAAATGCAAAATAATAAACTAGCTAATTGTAATTTAATTGTTGAGTTTTTTCAACACCCTCTAGACGACACTTTTTTAATGTGGGATTGATGAAGCAATACAACAAGCATATATCATCCTACTAATAGAGTGAAACATCTAGAGATTTTATTGCTAATGGAAGAAATTGAGTTGGAAGTTATTTTGGTTCACAGACAATATTAGCTTTGTTACCGATATTTTATCAGAAACGAGCTTGAATATACACATCACAGAAGCTTTCTTTTTAAGCAAATCTATAGTGTCTGAGTCGTAAATAGTATCTCTATAACAAGAAAAAATCTATTGTAATGAATATGTATATATCTTTATATTTTTTTCGTCATTATGAGATCTTTTGCTCTCATAGCGTTGTTCATTATCAAACCAAAATAAACGTACAACACTAGGATTTCATTATAAAAAAGATATTAACAAATATCAAGCTTGAAATTAAATACATTTGCCCAAACATAAATCTTTTTATTCATGTGTTATTGGTTTTTCCTTTCCTTTCGACCAAACGCACATTGAATGGGATAGGGCTCATACTTATGCCTTTTATGTTGAATTTATCTAGATCAGGGTAAATTTCCTTCCCTTCATCAGATATTATGGGGCTAATTGTGTAGGCAAATATGATCTTCGTAAGAATATGAAACATTTGGGTTTCCGTCTATTTTTTTTTTTAAAAAAAGTTACGTTTGTTTATATAGGCTTACTATGTATATGCCAGGGCAAATGCGCTTGCCCCATCCAAACCTAAAAAAGCTTCTGCTACTCAGACCCCCGTTGCTTATTGTGTAAATACTTCTATTATCGTTTATAAAGCGCTCTGGGTCGAACTTTTCTGGCTCTGGAAACAAAGAGGGATCTTTGTTTGTGTAGAAAAAGTTTTCGACTATAACATACCCTTTAGGTATAACGTAGTCCTTGTAAACCACTTTCAAAAATTTAGTATAAACTTCGTTTTACTCTTTGCAAAGTTCAGTTTTGACATACAATCTTTAGAAGTTTCGCGATAACCACCAATCAGCAACGTCCCACGAAATCTTATGCACTCTTTAATGACAGCAGCCGTGTAGGGCAGATCATTTCTGTCCAAGTACGTTGGGTATCTCGCATTTTTTATGATAAAGTCATTAATTTCTTCGTATGATCTTTTTTGAGCTTCAGGGTAGTTACAAAGAATGGCAATAGACCATGCAGTAGCTGAAGAAATATTGTCTAGTCCTATAAATATCATTTCGGCTTTAGAGATTTTAGTACTACTATTTTGCCTAAGTCTGAAAACCCCTGTGATTTTTTTTTACTTGTAATGGATAGCACTCCTCGATCATCTATACCGTATTCGTCCTTGATATTGTCAATTTTTTTTACTAAGTTATCTTCAGTACTTTTGCGAGCTAGGTCAATCAGTTCTCGAACAAACGGGAAAACTTTTACTTCTGCGAAGCTAGCTACTCCTTTTCCCCGTCGAAGTATTGGATCCAAAACTTTGAGAATAGGAAATAATATAGTGTAGTCGTTAGACACTTTTAATAGCTTGGCAAGATCACTATTAAGTGTGCTAATTTGTTTGTACATAAGGTCTTCAAAATTTTTTGATCCAGCGATACCAAATAGAGTAGACATAACAACATTGACAGCTGCCAAGTGGCAATATTTGCAGACATCTATACCTTGATTTTCATTACTGTAAATTTTCATAATATCTATAACTTTCAGCGCTTCTGCCTCCATTAAGCGAGATAAACTGTCTACTGAGCTCGGTGACATAGCCCTTACAACTACGCTTCGAGTTTTTCTCCATTTACTACTATATTTGCCAAATAATATTCCACTATAAAATTGTCAGCAAAAATTGATCTTTTTTCATTGTGAATTTGGATTTGCCTGTTATTTGGCGAGACTATATCCACGATAAGTGGTGGAGAGGCCCGATTTGATGTAGCATCATTTGCCAAAAGATCATGACAAATTTCAGGATTGCTTATAACTACCCAATTGACAGTACCAATCTTTATCTTAAATATTGGGCCTAATTTCTTTTGCCATTGAGACAAAGTTACGCCTGTATATTTTCTCATTTTTAAAAGATGTCCTTTGAAACTTTAGTATACTCGTTGCTACCAAGTTGAAAGTATAGCTACCTAGAAAAGGAAGTGCTCCTTCAGGCGACGGTATCTTCTTTCCATGAAAGGTTTTGTACTCGCTTTGCTTCTGAAGTACTCTTTTGATAGGCAAGGGTTTTGAAGGTGCCCATATGATTCTCTGAGATGGCTATTCTGACCTACTTACGTTGAAACACAAGAGACGATCTACTTATATAGTTTTTTTTAGAATCCAAAGAAGGAAGCGCATACGTATACATGACAACTCTAAAAACTTTTTTTTTCGATGATATACAGCATAGTATAATAAACCGTACTACAAAAAATTTCGAAAAAATGCATATTTAATGTCTGGATAGAAAGTAATTACTATTAAAAATCTTCGAAAACTTGTTAGAGTCTTATGATGCATTTAAGCTTTACTTTCTAACATTTTAGGAAAACATTTAACCTGTGATAACATTTTTTAATAAAAAAAATGATTTAATACGTTCTTAAACAATAAAAATTATGCTTGCATCGTTTGATTTTAAGCTTAAATGTTTTGAGTAAGTTTTGTGGCATTAAAGGAATGACATAAAAAAGATCAATATGAGTAACAGAAAACGGGATATTCACTAACTAAGTAGCCTTAAAAAAGTCTTAGCATTTAATTTTCCAATATGAGAGCGCCTTAATGTGTAAAAAAAATACAAAACAATTGAATCCTTCAATTCCGCTAATATTACTACTGATATTTTAATTAAGCACGAAGTCAAATGACCGTGGCGAACCTTTCTTCGTCGTAATGGTAACACGTATTTGAGTTTTATGTTCTTCATGAGAGAAGCCGAAAAAAATTAACACATCATGTTGGAAAAATATTCTCTTTTTAGTCTTTAAAGAGCTTTGCACAGTTCCTAATTGGTGTGCTCCCTTTAGATAAAAGAAACGATTTGTAGTTGAGACTTACTTTTTGATTACGTGAGACATCAAAGCTAATTTTACACCCCGATTTTACTTTGGCTTTCTTTTTCTTCAAGATGGTATTGCTAGGTTTAAGATTGCCTTATATAATAGCTGCCGCAGCTTTAGTAAAGGCATCCAGTTTGATGGGCATACCTTCCGAGAGTAATAATAAAGCTAAACCATTTTTTTTTTAAAAAAAAAACTTAAATTTAAGCAAATATAGAACAGATTTCATATCGTGCCTTTAGTGATGGTACTTGGAAATGTTTAGATGGTTCCAAAGTCATTGCTCATTCTGCAATCAACGATGACTATTGCGATTGCCCTGATGGCTCAGATGAGCCAGGTAAAAAAAATAAACAAAACAAAACCGCAACCTATAGAAACAAACAAAAACGCTTAACGTGTTCTTAGGTACCTCAGCATGCCCTAATGGGCGTTTTTACTGCAAAAATGAAGGTCACATTCCATCTTATATCAAGTCTTCTTCAGTTAGGGATAATGTATGCGATGAAGAGTGCTGTGATGGAACGGACGAAGACGATGGGATTTGTCCTAATCGCTGTCAAATCGTCGGAGAAACCTACAGAAAAGAAAAGGCTGCCGAAAAAATAGCCGTTGATAAAGGATTAAAAACCAAACGTCAATGGATTGTCGAAGCTCAAACTAAAGTTGATAGCTGGGAAAACGAAAAGATAAAGCTAGAGGAAGAAGTTACGTTAAAAAAGGCAGATGCAATGAAACTTGAAAGCCAACTCAAGACTTTAGAGTCACAAAATCAAAAAACCAAACACACTTGCCCAACTTATACTGAAGAAATCTCTATCTTAAAAAATGATATATCGATTTTGAAAGATGAATTGGAGCTATTGCAAAACATACTGCACGATATGAAACGAGACCACAATCACAACTTTCATGATATGGCTGTAAAAAGTGCCATTTCTGGATACGACGAATTTGCCAATAGATACGACCAAATCAAATCCGATATTGATGAAAACATAAAAGACGTGGATTCTAAAGTGGAAGAATATAGCCAAATAACTATAGGAAGCAAAGAAAACGATTCACATGAAGGTATTATTAATTAAATTTATTTGGCAAAAACCATTAAAATTTCAATAGCTAAAAAATCTGCAATGGATGCTGTATATGAGACATTAGATTCTGTGCTTCCTGATTCTATAAAGCTAAATGTCCTAGACAAGCTACTACCTAAAAAACAAGAAGCCGAAGACGACGTTTACCACGATGGAGGTATTTAAAGAACGAATGCTTATTTGCGTTTTTATTTAAAGCTGATGTGTTTCAAGATGTTGAAAAAGCGAGACATTTGTTTGAGGAAGCCGAATCCGAACTGGATAGACTCAACCGTGAACTGGATGAGGTTAAACAAAAAATCGATTTTGATTATGGCAGAGAAAAAGAATGGTTGACACTCAAAGATGTCTGTATCGAAAAGGATGAGGGAGAGTAAGTCATGTAATATAATACTGCCTCAGAAAAACTGACCTCAAATATAGATATACATATTCGCTTTGCTTTTTGGGAGACGCCTACCAAAAAAGCAATAAAGATGGGTCCCGTACACATTTGGGCAAGTTCAAAAAGTTTGAGGGAAGTAAAGAAAACATATATAAAAAGCATCTTCATGACCAAGGTACTCGCTGCTGGAATGGACCGGAAAGAAGTGTGAAGGCCATTGTTGATTGTGGTGTAGAAAACAAAATTTTGGAAGTATCAGAACCTGAAAAGTGTGAATATTTATACCGTATTCTCTCCCCTGCTGTCTGCCAAGAAGCAGTTGCACAAAGCGCTAAGATCCCTATTCATGAAGAATTTTGAAGGCTAAATAAAATAAACCTTGTGTTTTGATAAAAAAAAAAAGGGGAGTATCAATTGCAAACTAGCGCAAGGGGACAAAACTAAAGTTATTGAGGGGGTAATAAAATGAAACAAGTAAATTATATCAGACACAAAGCTTACAAAATAAGGGCTTATTATATCAACCTTAAAAAAAGAAACCAGTAGAATAAAACTTTTTTTATTTATTTAAATGGTTATTTATACAATGGCAAGAATTAATAATAGTATGTAAAAGAGAGGGCTGCCTCTAGCACCGGCTTTCTAAATGGCACATATTTTGAGGCGATGTGGAAAGGGTATCCGGCGGAAGAGGCAGGTCGCCCTCAAAATTATTTATACTGAATTGGGCCGGAGACGAATGCTGTCTTGGTAGTTGAGGAGGTAGGGGTCCACCTGCCGCTTGGGATCTCTTCAACTTCATGACTGTTTCGCATTTTTTAAGTATATGTCTAACACTCATATCCATATCGGCTTCTTCATAGGAGAGATTCTGCAAAAGAGGAATAAAGTCTTCAGGAACAGTTGCAAACTCCTCTGCATTTTCTATTAGTGTTGCGGTTATCCTTATAGCACCATGAGTATTTTCTTTGGCCGGCTCTTTTGTCTTTGGATGCAAAATATTTGGTGCAATAACAGTAGCCAGGTTTGACAAATCCATCTTGTTTCCAGTGTTGTTTTCAAGATGAGCAAACTGCGAGACCCATTTCATAAAGACAAACAATACTTCCATAGTATCTCTGTTGACCTTGGGTAAAAGACAACAAGCCAGATGCAGGACCCTTTTACGTTCAGCTTCTGATTCCAATTCTAAATTTGGGTTAGCAATGTTTGTGTCAATTTGTTTGTTTTGTATTACTTTCGGCAACCATAAACAGTTTGTGTAGCTTAAATGTCAGCAACGGATCAGGAAGTTCACGAAGAAACGTTTTTAGAAGAATTGCGATATTGACAATTGACTCTTGGCTCAATTGAACACCATTAGGGTTTTTATCAATCTCTTCTTGTAATTCTTTGAGCTTCTTGTTGTTTCCGCTTTTTCTAAATATTCCTTCGGTAGACATATCCATTTGCTTCATAGAGGAAATACATTCATCAACAAAGGCAGGAATCTTGATAATACGAGTAGGGCCAACACCTAAATTTGACTCAATCCCATTTTTTTCCACCAATAACTCAATAGGCACACCAAAAGTGCCCTCTTCTTTATGAATAAGTTAGTTTGTAGGTTCCTTCGAAAAAAAAAAAAAAAAAAAGATTTACCTTTCGGCTTGGCTGCCTTTTTGTTTGATTTTAGCATAAACCCAAACTTTCCCCAAAACGTTGTATTTTTTTTATCATCAATCAAGCCCGCCAACTCTTCAATAGTAAAATGAGAATGTAAAATTTCTTCCAGATAAAGAACTGCAATGTGCTTCAACATGAAATGCTGTAAGGTACCCAGCTCGGCAAAGTAAAAGCTCTTAGCTTCAGGTACTGATTTTGTATATTTGTGTCTGGATGGCTCGGAAAACCCGTTGAGTTCGTTGAAAGAAGCACGTTTATTTGAAACCTGGCTTTGTGGCCGATGGTCAGATGGGTTGCTTATAAAAGCTGCGTTTGGCATGGGTACTTCCATTAGAGTAGACCGTTTTCCGATTCGGTGTGAGTTAGTAACTTTTCTGTTCATCTGAGTGGATTTCATTCGCTTAATATCATTTAAGTGTATTTGTTCGTTCGACGATTCCTCATTATTCAATTTGGGAAGGGGCGGTATAGGTGGGACATAGGGTTGGGATGGGTAGTTCAAAAGTTTTGGTTGAATTTCGTGGATAGGCGGGGCCTTGGAGTTGATCATTGGGTCTGAAAATAAATTAGCATGTGTGTTTGTTTTCGCTCTGTTTTTTTTTCCTACCTGGGACATCCAACAGGCTACACAAACGGCGCAAAGCAAAGCGTAGTAGAAAGGATAATTGTCTGAGTTTCGACACATATTGCACACCTTGAACGAGCCCTTCCGCTTTATGTTCGCACTGGGAGCAAACAATTTCTGAGGTAGAATGCTTGATACTGGTACTCTTGTAGTTCTTGGCTTGGGGAGCAGAGCAAATAGAGCAGGTAAAACATTTATCGTGCCAAATAGACGACTCGTACCTAAAACAAGCAGTTCTACATTCACCTCTACACCCCTGGCAAAGGTCCGAAGCAACTGTATATTCGCTTTCGTCAAGATATGGCTTTTTCTTGTTGGCCAGCTCCATCAACTGGCTGAGAAATTGGCTGATAGATGTAGATTTGAGGATGCCGCTTTTGTCGAGCTTCAAAGCCCCTGTCAAACCAATTCGAATTAGAACCTTCAAGTAATGTGCCAAGCCTGTCACCAAAGACAGTAATTCTTGTGTAATGCCAATTTTGCGGAGACCGTTTTCTTGTGTATGGGACAACAGAGAAAAGAATTTGGAGACCTTTTCAGTCATCAAGGTAGCTTCTCGATCGTACTGAAGATCCTCTCTGATTTGATCCCAATAATCGCTGGCAAGATCGTCAATTGCATTGAACAAAACTTCGACATGAGTCACAAAATAAGCAGCCATCTTGACCCCTTCTTCGTAACTTCCTTCAGAGACATGAAGTAACATGTCAGATATACAGCCAGCAGCAGATTCTAGAAGTACAAGAAAGATTTATATACATTGTTGTTTCAAACTCAATGTATATGAGTATACCTTCAAATGCTGAAAGAACAGTCCATATTCTATATACTTTTTCTTCCATAGCGTTTTGGTGCTCTTTAAGTTGCTCAGATGTTGCAGTACTTAAATCTGTATATGTATAGAACATATTAGACTTTTGGAATAGAAATTACTTCAAATTTGAATACTTGCCAAAATTCATTGTTGGATCCTCTCCATTCAAAGACTGTGCCAGCCTTACATTCCAAAACTATATTCACATGGATGAGCTGAAATTCTTTTTTAGCGTTTTTCTTTTCTTTTTTTTTTTTTTACTTTGTGAATCATGTAGCATTCCGGATGCCAATGTTCGTCCACATTGTTTCTGTTGAGCTCGACGAATTGTTTGAGAATGGATGTTTTGCAACCACCACATTTAATTGCGAAATGAATAGAATAGTGAAGGTGACAGTAAACTTTGCTTTTATGTTCATAATAAGAGTCATCTACACTTAGAGGTACTTTGCAGGCGCTGCAACAAAAATGCTCCAAATGAAACTTTTTCCCGACGGCATTGATGTAAGAGCCTTCGAGTATCGAACCACAAGACGCACAACTCAAGTTGAGTCTTCTAAAGTAATCTCTCTCGCATAATGGGTATACTTGGTTGTCTTTTTCGTAAGGGTAAAACTTTTCGGCTACAGGCTTTTTACAATCCTACAGAAACGTGTAAGCTAGATATAAAAGTCAATCATTCCCAGGCTTACAATGCAAAGGAAGCATTTCCAGTGAAAGGCACCATCCAGGGCGCGTGCAAAACTTTCTTCTAATGGTCGGCGACAGGCGTTGCATCTTATTGAAGATATCTCGGTTGAATCGGAGAGTGTCATAACTTGAAAGGAAAGTATAATAAAGGAGAGGTGGAAGAAAGAAAAAAAAGAGAAAAGAACAAATATATATTATATTTCCAAAAAAAAAAAAAAAAATAGGAAAATATAGAAAAAAAAAAGGAGAGGGGAGAATGATGATCGAAAGAGACAAAAAAAAAAACAGAGAGGGAGACCCTAAGTACGACTAGTGAACAAATAGAAGTATGGGTGAGTAAAGCTGAGAATGGGAGCGAATAATCAAACGAACAAGAGAAAAGTAAAAGAGAACGAGCTATGTGGTGAGAAAAAAATTGGAACACATCGGAAAATTAAAACTCGAGTCAAAACACGTTCTTGTATCGCAGTTACATTTTTGCTCTCTTCTCAATGGCTGCATCCGTTGTCGTCTTTGAGACTTTGGAGGGTGGCTCTAGCATAAATCTTCAGATCACAGCCGATCGAAGGCTACAATTCCTAAATAGTCAACTAATAAATCGCAAGCCTGCTAGATTTCAAACATCAGCCTCAATGCTCAATATAGAAAGGACGCTCAGAATGAAACAGAAGAATTGTTACTTGTGTGATCTCTGCAAATACCTGGGACGGTCTTTGTTTTTCACAATAGGCCATCACAACCTTAACTGAGTATTGAATTGTTTTTGAGATCCCGAAAGAGACCAAAGTTTTCTCGACAGTTCAGACTGACTTGAGCGCTGATTGATCTTTATGATTGGCAACTGCATGCTTGATCTCCTGTAAGGGCTTTCATCTTACCATTGAAAGTGTTTTCTATTCGGCTGTGTTTACAATATTTCGAAGCCTGTGCTCTTTTCCAAACAACGCTCAATGACATTTTTGGAGAAGAAATTCTGCGTTGTCAAGGTTTTCAAACAGACGATTTTTACAGAACTTTTATGGTTTAGTCAGAGCGTTACTTGGTAAAAATTGTAAAAAAATCTAAAAAGAACAATTCTGGTCAACTTTTGCTTAAAATTTTTTTTTTAAGGCAGACCGTTTTGTATCATTTTTGAAGAAAAAATGAGACCAGACTATTTGCAAGTTCCTATTAGAACTAAAAATTCTTTCCATTGAAATCAGAGCTTGGAAGACGAATTGGAAGTAGGATCAGTCCACGCCGCTTTACATTGCTCAATGTGAACCCTTATTGTTTTGCCTTGCATAAGCCTACACTAAATGGGCTTGGACTAACAAGCAACTCTTGTGTAACCCTTACATCCTGCTGGCTTTAATAGCTTTGTATTGCTTCATGAGTGTACCAAGTATGAGAAGACAGTATATATCGTAATTTTCTAAAAAAAGAAATTCTTGACGCTTTTTCTCTTTTTGGGTTAAGCATAAAAAATCCAAAGATGTATAGTAAAACTCTGAAATACATAGAATGTATAGGAGTTTTCTATCTATCAAAATGCTAATCATGACTTGTCACCAATAGAGCCAACTCAAAAATGTACATTCTCCCAGTGAAACAATCATAAAATATGGCTCAAAACTTGATATTTGTTCTATGTCAAAAGTGCCTGACATCAAGTACGTTATGATTTCAAAATGACTCTTCCCCATGTGTAGGAATTCAATCATCAAGCAAAAGCTATTGCATTTTTATCCTCTTCGTTTCCCAGAATATTTTTGTAACTAAATAGATTGGCACTGATGTATTTCCAGTTGAACTGTTTTATTGGTTGTTCACATTCTCAAAGCGAAAATTTTCTTTGCATCTGTTTTCTAGTTTTTAATGAAAGCCTTTCGAGTCTATAGACAGTATAGAAATACTGGTGACAAGACAGCGGCTTCTTTAGCTATTTGAAAGATGGACTAATTTGACTATGGGCAACAAAAAAAAATTCAGCCAATTCACAAAGAGTCTTAACAGTAGTCTAGCTAGTTCTTGTAGTACTTGATCTCGATTCATATTTTGGGTACTTTGAACACCAGGAATGGTAATTTTTGTAGAGTGTGGAAACTGTACAGTGAAAACAATGAATTTTATCACTTTGAAATGCCGCTTTCTAAAAAATGAATGGCACGAAGCCAAAAAAAAAAATAATAATGGCAAGAGCGCTTTCTTGGCTCAGTTGTTAGAGTGTCAGTCTTATGAATAGCAAATTGATGATGACAGCACTATCTTGGCCGTATTGGTGTCACTATTCCTTTTTTTTTAATTGCTGGTGTGTTACGTATTGGCTTTTTATTATAAAAAAAAAAAAAAGGCTCTAAAATAAACGCTTCTAGTGCTTTGACTTCTAAATATACGTTTGTGAAGTGATTTAGAGTTTTTTCTTAAAACAGAAATCTGTATTATATTCAAAAACCGTAAATGAAGAAATTTGCAAAGAGGATATTGCAAACATAATGTGGAAGTAGCCACTCCCAAACGATTTAAAAAACAAAGAGCCATATGGAATATTAAACAAATATAGTTTTATAGAAAACGTCCACTATACAAGAATAGGTGGCTATGGGGGGTTTAATAATGATGTTGTGTAAATACAAGTATATGAAGTATTAAAATACATTACAGGGAACGAATGCAATCTTTGTTGGGTATCCAGAGTAGTCATTGCAGTGATCCACATATCTTATCCAGATATTCTCATAAGGATACATCTTTAGACGCGTAAAAAAACAATGAATAGTACCTACTAAAAGATAGAGCACGCGTACACACACCAATAACACAGTGCTTTTACTCTCAATTTACCAATTTTTTGAAAAATTTAGACTAGTTTTTGACCGGTTGTTTGAAGGTTATTTAACCTAATTTTTGAAAATGTATTGACCTAATTTCTATACTGCTTGCTCATAATTTTAAATGAATTTTATATACAAAGCTGACAAATGAAATATTATTGATGAATCTGGAAAAGAAGCGCTCGCTTTTCATGCCAGTCCAAAAAATATATCTTGAATAAAGAAACTTTATTATTTGGCAGAAATCGGTCAGTCTATTTCAAGGATCCGGTTAAATAGTTTTCAAGAATCTGATCAAAGATTAATTTATCTTTTTTCATAAAGGCGGGAAGAATTTACAGGAAATTGCCAAATTATGAGTGGAAGTACTAACGTTAAAAATAAATATGTATATATAAGCTCAATTTATGGACTTTAATTCATCCCTTTGGGTTTTTAGAAAACCAAATTGTAGTCGGCGGTGAAAATGAACTTTGGAAGTAAAGACACCGGGGCCAGGCAACAGACAGTGAAAATTCATTGTCTGGCTGTTTAATTGTATGATGGCCTTGTATAGTTAAAGCGCTAGTCCTTTATTTGGTACCTCGTTGAAAACGCTTTTGCTTACCTTCTCATGATTCCGAACTGTTTGCTTTCTTTGCCAACGTTGAGTTCTGTGAAATGAAAACGAGCTGTGTAGGTTTTCCCTTAAAGTGCTATAGTAAGGTTTCATGGTTCCAAAAACTTACCCAAATCTAACTATAGTTGCCTATAATTTTTAATGCAGCACCGAATGTATAAACAATAAAGTCTGTGATACAATTTTTTGGTTTTATCCATATCTCAAGGTTTATTTGTTTTGTGCTCCTTTTATTTTTTTTATTTTTTTATTTAGTCTTTATCTTGCTGTAGGAAGAAAATGTCTATGTTTCTTTCAAAACTTCTTGCAGGAAGAAACAATTCGAAAACTAAACTTGAGCTTCTTGCTGAAGCATGGACCAACATACAAAAATATTACGAGACAGCTCGCGGTATGTTCAGTATATAGAGGCTTTTTATTTTAGAACAAAAAAAAGCAAACAAAAAGTAGAGAGAATATCCAAGTGTCTTATATCGGTTTGTAGACCCTTTACGAGATGCAGTAGACCTCACGCCAATTCCCAGTAGTCTACAAAATGTTATAAAGCTAATCCAAGCAGAGGAGGTTGAATACCAAAGACCCAGTGGAAGTTTAGAAGCAGGGCCGTGTCTTGAATACTTACTCGAAAGGCGCGTTCTTGAGGAGCTGGTGGAGTTTGCTAAAGTCGATGTAGTGAAGACTATATCGTTTATCTAAATCACAATAATAACAACGCCACTTTATTTTTAGACACCTTATGGCATGCGCATTCATTGTCTACGATTTTTTTATAGCTTAGTTGCAAATGTAGAGGCACAGCTATTACCAGAGAGAGCAGTTCATGTCCCCTTACAAAAGCTGATTACATCCTGTCATAGACTCATTACTCATCATTACGAACAAGTCACCTCAGATCCAGAGGCCTGCTCTGAAGAAAGAGTAGCCGCTATATCAGAACTCTCATTGGAACTTGTCAAGTTAATACATGGTGTGTTCTCTCACTTCAAAGGCACAAACGCTGCTCTAATGGATTTATTTTTTGAAAGGGGCTGGTGTCGAGGGCTGGGTGAAAGTGTTTGGAGGAGCTCGAAAGATGGAAAATCGTTTCATAAACGCAGAGAGAGCGTAGAAGATAAAATATCTTGGGGAATGTTTCTTACAGTAAGTATTGTTTGTCTTGAACTTGTAAATCAGCAAAAAGAAAAGATGAAGCGTTTATACTCATGCCTTTAAACAGCCTCGTTTCGACATGTTTACATACCTAATCGATTATATGAATGTTCCTGGAGAAACAGGAGAAATTGCGCGAGAAGCTATATTGTTTGCTCTTCGACTGCTAGACAACGATCCTGAGTATGTTTGTTATATAGTAGAATACTCTGGTTTGTGTGAAGTGATAGTAAGGTTATAGTATGTACGAATTTATATCATTTTTCTAAAATTTATGTAGGCTGAAAGGTTATCACTGTACTTTGCAAACTTATCAAAAAATAAAGGGGCATTTACTATATCCGAAAACAATCGAGTAATTCCAACAAAGCCACCTAGACGTCCTGTACGTTTCTCTGTTCCAGCAATGATCACCAACAATAGTTTGATTATTACAGTCAATGCTCAGAATAGCTTTAAAAGAAAACGCAGAAAACGTAGTCCGTTTGATAGCAACTTTGTACGCATGATAGTATCTGCAATTGACAAGGAGATGATTGCAGAGGAGTTTTACAACTTTTGGGAATACTTGAATGACATAGCTAGAGTTGCCGAAAAAAGACTAATGACAGCTTTAATGGCACAACTGACTACTATGTTTTGGCATCCAGTTGTTTGTACTGCTTTGAGCTCGCCCTATGCAGAAACGGCTACTGCAGCAACAGCTTACACAACTGAAATGATTCGCTGTTTAACAGATCAAAGATTAATACATGTATTTCTAGTTGTACTGATTAGTGAAGAAGGAGGCGTTGGTAAAGATATGGAAAGGGAGACCAAATTGAATACATTTACTAGCGACTTTGTTGATGAGGACCTTGATGACGCTTCATCTCAAGCCACTGACGACGAAACAAAGTTGGGAAACGATACAACATTGCATACTCCAAAGGAAGCTGACGATCCTTTTTCTATAAATGGAGACGAAGAAATGACATTAAGATTGTTACTTATTAATCGTATTGATGCTGAAAAGCAAGAGCTGGCGCTCTCTTCCTTAAGGCTGTTTGATACTATCCTTGAAACTTACAATCAATTTGCTATATACAATTTGGTCCTTAGAAACTACCTCGACATTTCCCCAGATGGAGAGTATATTACTTATGAGTCAGAAGACTCTGTAGATACATTATCGCTTGGGTCTAAGACTGTAGATGAGTTCAGTAGTGATACAGTAACTGAAGAGCAACAAATTCCAGAAAATAGTGCAAGCAACGAGAACGGAACAGAAGAGAAGGATAGTAAAAATGAAAAAGTGCGATGGCTTGTAGAGCGGTAAATAATACAAAGTATCTACTTTGGACCTTATTAATTTATATATATGCAAAATAGATTGTTATCTCTTTTGCCTTTGGAGGACGAGCTTGAAAGGATAAAGTCACCACTACCATCCAACATAACACAGCTAGATTCATATACATCGAATGTTTGTAGACAGGAAAATAGTAAAAATGGCAAAGTACCGTACGCTCTTGTACCGGGAAACAGCTACGATGACTATTTTCACGAAGCTCAGGAGCGTTTTCGCTACGCATTACTTGCAAAGAATTTTTGGAAGACGACATATCCACCTGTTAAAAGCAAAAGGGATATAGAACGAGAAGTAGAGGATCAGAAGGGCCGACCGCTAAGACCAAAAAGTATGATGCTTATGAGTAGTACTACGGTAGATCAGATGAGCATATCAAGCACAATGACAAACACAATTGTCAAAAACAAAATAGCAGAGTCGTACGAGGGACTTTTTTTGAGCCGAATATTTGCACAGTTTTGTAGGATGTTTGAACTTCCTGTTGAGCAAAACCTACTAGTTACCAGCATTTTACAAAAACTTGCAGGTGTAGTTGATAAAAGAATGGATGGTGTAATTTGCGACTGGAGATCTATTCATATAAGTGACGACGGAACGATGTATGGAGGTGTTTGGACAGTGCCAAGCACAAAAGTGAATAGGAAAAGTTTATATGCACTTTTAGAGCAGGTAGATATAGCTTTTGTGCTTCTATCTTATAGTAAAATATAACCGGTCAACCATAGATCACATTTGAAGCGTTGAAACGGGCACAATTAGTTCCTAATTTTGAAACTCGCATATCAATAGCTAAAAAACGTGGCATGGCAGCTGGCTCCAGTGACTCTCAGAGCAATTCAGTTTATCACAGTGATCGTCATACAGGAACACTAAGAAAACAGAGTAGTTTATCAACACTAAACAGTAACGACAGCAAGCAGGCAGTTAACGCTTCTAAACTTACATTTAGTAAGGGCTCTAGCTCAACACTTTTACCATCATCTCCACGTAGTCCAACAGTACCTTCACCCACAAAATCAGCTGGTTTGCTGCCGCTAAGGATTAATAGAGATACGAGCACCGGCAGTGGCCTAGGATCTCCAATTTCTCCCTCTTCGTCGTTCTTCCAAAACAGTCAAAGGGTTAATGCAACACCTGTCACTATGACTAACCCATTTGCAAAACTGTCTAACTTCGTCAACTCATATATAGTTCTACAAGAATTTTGTAAAGAACTGGCTGCTGTTGTTTTAGTTAGACATGCAACAAATTATAACGAAATAGGATTTGTGAAGTATCAAGAGCAGCGAGAAATGAGTATGATTGATTCTGAAAATGGCACAAACAATCAAAACCCACAAGACTGGATGATGGAAGAAGTGCTAGTCGACGAAGAAGAGATGAGCTATAAACAAAAACACTTTGATAAATGGAAAAATAGAATATCGGTCGTATCTACTTTAGCGGACTACCGAAGCGTCCGAAGTTTGGATATTGTTGACGAAGCTATAGCTGCAAGAGTTCCTTTAAAACCCACTGGATCTACTGAACGAAACAAATAGTATAGCATACTTGTTTATGACAAAAAATTAGCATTTATCGAACACATCCACACATATAAACATTATAAATACAAATATGCTCTCAAAATACTCCTTCATATATTTTTGCTTTGGATTTCGCTAACTTTCTTTCAATATGGGCTGCTATTACGTGGTTTTATTGTAAAAAGAATACATCAAAATACCAGCAGCAACTCCAACATTTAAACTGTCTACAGAACCATGAAATTCTCCGCCCATATTTCCGGGGATGCGAACAAAACGGTTACAGGATTTTTTGATGTTTGTACGCAGCCCAGCTCCCTCATTTCCTAAAACCAGAATAGTGGGTTTTGTACTGGTTTGTGCCATTGTAAGTGAGGACTCAGCTTCGCTTTCAGTAGAAGCTCCAATGATATCCCACCCATTTTTGTGTGATTCCTAAAAACGTGTTAGAGTATCTTACATTTAAAAGCAACTATAGCTTTACATCAAGAAAATGCATCAGGTTTTTTGTAGAAAAGACATCCATTACTTCCATGGCACCAGAGCTTACTTTAGAAACTGCAGGGCTTAGTGGGGCGCTGTTCTTTTCACATACGCATACACCGTCTGCACCAAAAAAGTGAGCTGATCTCAATATTGATCCAAAGTTCTAAAGCATGAGCATAAAAAGTTATATATTTGACGTATGCTTTATGTTTTCAGCATTACCTGAGGGTCTTGTACTTCATCTAATGCGACCCATAACGGGAAACGAGTATTGTGTTGAGACTTGAAGCTAAACTCAGCTACTGTTTTAAGCTCTTTCTTATTCAGCTTTTGACGTGCCTCATATTCTCCATTTTCAGTGAACGAAGACAAAAAATCAATACCAGTCATATCTTTAGGTGTTACTCTCAGCACAACTCCCTATTTTTATACTGTTATAACAACCTCCATACAAAGTAATAGTAGATGCATACTTGGTGAGGCTTGTCTAATGACAAGTTGTTAAGCTGTCCTTTGTCTGCATAACTGATGCTAACATTCATCTCTTTGGCAGAATTTTCTATACCATCTATCAAACTTTGATCTTTTTTTTTACTTGTCTTTTTTTCAGTAGACAATTGAATAAAAAGACGCTTTATCTCTCTCTTTTTTGAATGTAACGCTGCTGCAACACTTGAAAGCCCGTACAGGTAATCAAAAGTAACTTTAGGCGATCTTTTAGGGTATTTGTTCAGAATCTGACAGGACGTTGAGAAATTGCGACTAAATGAAGTGCTTAGCTTTAACATTTCAATCGTAAAATTTAAAGCAAAGGATTTTACTTTTGACAGGACATTATAGCGAGTGACTGCCAAAATGAGGACTAACTTCGCCAACCAAAAAAAAAAAAAAATTACCGGTACAAACTATCTTAAAACAGAAGTAGCAATACTAGTATTCTCTCTTTATTAGGTTTAAAAATGGTATCAAAATAGCATTAAAAATAAGTAGCATGAGTATTGGTGCAACTCTTGTTCAAAAAAAAGAGGGGACTGCTCGATCAGTTTATCTTATAAATTTTAAGTATGATAGTTAAACCTTAAGAAAAAAAAGCACTTGTCGCTTTGGGATTTCTTTGTTTTTCATAGTATACCTAGTACGCATAAGCAATAAAGCAAATACTCTGTATCAATACTATACTGGAAAGCATGGGTAATTTTCGGGCGAAATTTTATAAGTGGAACCAGTGTGTTTAGAGAGAATGGTGATAACACTTATATTTTTTTGATATATATAAGCTGAAGTAAAAAAGCCAATATTTAAACAGCCCGAGAAATAAGATCTAAGAGTATACTGAGCAAAACACTACACAGTCAGATCGGAGCTGTTCCTGAAAGAAAGAGGACCTAGAATCTTAAACTTATTAGGTAAGATGATTCACTACAAAACGCTAAACGAAACATTGTATATACATGGCGCCATTTTCTACACTTCTTTCAAATAGGATTTAGAAGAAGGCTCTACTTCATTTTTGTGTCTAAAACGTTGGTCGCTACCGGGATTACCACAAAAGGTCGCTTCCAAATTCGATAGATAACCCAAGCGACAACAAAGTAGTCGGCTATCAGCCATCTATCTCTCGAGACTATAGCTTTGTTTGTATTTGTACAAGGAAAATTTTGCAGATTCACCATTGTGCTGAGAGGCTTACCACGCCTTAAAATAAATGCAAGTTTCAATATTCTATTTCCTTTTTCCAAGCGACCCCCATTAACTCTTTTTTTTTTCTAAAAACAAGTCATAGAGTAGTACATGGTTGACTTTTGTAGTTTACAACTTTTTGAGCATAAAGTTCGATCCGGTTATTGTCAATAATTAAATTGTGTGTAGGAACAGCTGGATGTTTCGATCATTGTTAAGGGAACCTTTGTTTGATATTTATTGTCTTCTTGAGTTATAGAGTGAGTTGTCGCTACAAATCTAGATTTCTAATTCTCAACTGCTAACAAATATTATAGAATTTTTTCGAAAATAAACGGCTTTGCCTTCGTAGACAATCATCAGTCCTAAAGGTAACACGAAAAGTACCATATAAAAAGAGACGTGTTTAAGCACTAGTAATCTACAGATGAAAGTTCCAATACATACTTTTCCCTCATTACCGAGTTATCATTTTAACACCTACATTTCTACACTGAATGTTGAGAGTATAAAAAAAAGGGGCACTGCTAAAGCTTTGCGATTCGCATCTCTACTTTTGTCTTTTTTCATCAAAAAGCCTTGAAGTTAGAGTAGGACGAAGCAAAAGTATCACTGATGGCACAAGTTGTAGTCTCAAAGAAAGTCAATGCGGCTAATGGTGAGCCTGTACAAAATGTGGCGTGTTCGTTTATTGCTTTCTAAACTTTATTGGGCCGTGCTTCTTGGCAAGTCTAACATTTGCCAACAAAGACTTTCAAATGTTGTGCTGTTTGTTGTTATGACAATAGGCTTTAAAAGGTGGTTTTTTTTTTAAAAAAAAAGGGTGCATGCCGTTCAAAAGACGGACTTCTGGCGACTGTGTTTGAATATAAACTAGACAGCCACTGCCCAAGCACCCCTTTGTGTTACTGAGGGTCTTAGAGATGTCTGAGATTCCTTTGACAATTGTCAACATGCTTTGAAAAAAAAAAGAATCCAGATCTGATTTTTTATAACTTTGAGTATTCTTTTTATTGAAACGAAAAGAAAAACGTTTATTAAAAGCTGCAAAAAACTTTGTAACATTAGAAAAGGATAGGATAAACAAGACAGTTTTTATGATTTAAAAAAGATGGTTTTTATTTAAAAAGTTTTGTTTTTAAAAGGAACTTCTCTTAGCTCATAGTCAAAAAAAAAAAAAAGCTATGATTACCAAGGCCAACCACGAGGAGGTGGAAGTTCATCTGGCCTCACCCCCCCCCCCCTCCCACCCCTCCCACTCCCCTCCCACTCCCCACCGACCCTCACCAACCCCCACCCCGCTCACCCCACCACTCCCCACTACTCCCCACCTCCACTTACCTCGTAAACCATAGCAGTAGACCAAAATCAAGCAAAGAGAAAATAAGATGAAAAAAAAAAAAAAAAACAAAGCAAAAAACCCTAGTTTTATACTTTTTTATATATAAAATCGCGTGAAAGTGAGATTATCTGCCCCAAAAAAAAAAGGCTAGACTGTTCTATGAATTATAAACAACGATAAAATAGATCTTCTCCTGAAAAAAAACAGAGTTTAAAGCCACTTTTGCAAAAAGCGACCGATTTTGCAGTGTTGGTTTCTCCTAACACCTGTTTTCTTCAATTAAAAAAAAAAAAGAAAAGTAAGCAGGAGCTAGTAAGACGTTTATGAAAGTTAATCCTCGCCCATAGGAGTGTGTTGCAGACTTTTTGACAAAAACATGACGTTCTTTGGCTATCAGCTTTTCCCAAAACGACCGCGCATGAACTTTAAAACTCATGGAGTACAGTGAAAAAAAAAAAATTAAAAAAAAAAACCTAAACTAAAAAAAAGAGCAGCAAATTGAAAAGCATGCTAACAAAAGTAACCTGTGTATCTTTTGTGCCTCATGTTTGTGTCTCAGAAACTTATATTTTTCAGCCGTAAACCCATCTAAAAATAAAGGCGTACAAAGCAAAAATACAGACTTTTTTTGTCGTTAGTAATCGGAAAACTATCCGTATCAAAGCAAAAAGCGCAAATTAACAACGAAGCCATACTATTGGTAATTGAAGAGTTTCAAGTAAAAGAAAAAAAAAAAACGCCTTTTTTTGCCTTGTACCTTGGTTTTACACAAGCTGATAAATTGCTTTTTTTTTTTTTTTTTTTTGAAAGGCAGCTGCTAGTACTATTTTTTTGATTTGCTTACTTACAGTAGTGATTTTTTGTCTATCCTATCTGATCAATAGCATATAAAAATTGTCAGTCAATATTTTTTTTTTTCATCGACCATCAGGTTCAATTTGGAAGCAACTACTCTTAAAAAAGACAGATCAGCAAGTTGTACATGACCATACATTTATGCTAATTTTAATCGGCGTATAGGCCTACTAATAGCTGTCAACTTCAAAGTATACTCTGCTTTTTTATTGGCAACTTACTATTATTAATGATGATTTTGCTTTATACTTTACTATCATCATACTACAAAACCAAAATCATTAACAAAGCCATTTGTATATTTAAAAATTTACCTACATTTAGCTTTAGCTGTATAGTTGGGTCTTTGAGTTGTAAAAAGAAAGAAAGAGAAATAGCAATAAAAAGTAGTATAAAAAAAGATATTAGTTGATTTTTTTTTTTACAAAGAATTACTTAAAATGAGAGTATATTTTCAACAACATGTATCTATATTTGCTCTTATAATTTTTTTCTTTGTTTTTACTAGAATAAAGATCGTGTATCTTATTAAATAGTAGTGCTGTTTCTTTGTTATAAGCTTATAAGATTCAATCTCACTGTACTTGAAACATAGTATAATAAAAACAAGATGTTATGTTAGAATTCTACATGTTAAGAAATAAGGGTTAAAAAAATAATCAGTTACTTTGGTTTTGATATTCAAAGCTTTCAAAGCATTTGGCAATTTTTTTTTTAAACCAAAATTGAAAAAAAAAAAAAAAAGCTGATCAATAAAGCTTACATTTAATGCCATAGAAAGATTGCCAATTCAGATAGTAAAACACCAAAGGTTGGCTATTTCTTGTGTATTTAAGTATACAGAGAAATACACTACTGGCTTGCAATTATCAAGTGTCTCATTAGATAATACGCTTAGTTTTACTCTTAGTTGCATATGATTTTTACAAGAGCTTACAGTTGCAAAGAAATGTATAATAATACCTACATAAGCGTTTTTACAGCAAGGCGCGTAGCAGTATTAAGTATAGAACACAAAAGAAAGCTTAACACATAAAAAGCGACTTACAAGACAAAATAAACAAACATACTAAGTTATGTACGCACAAGCCATGATTATAATCAATCAAAATCTTGTAGAATCACAAAGATACTACACAGCATATCAGCATGTAATCTTATTCAGCGCGGTGAATTCTATTAGTATAATCCACGATTGAAAATAGTCTTGCTATGTACAAATTAACAGGAAAAGGTACAAAACTGTAAATCATTTACATATCGTTCTATAAATATAGCTTCAGCATTTAAAACGTGTTCAAGCTTATTAATTGAGCTTACCTATAGATACATTCACTGACTAAAAGATAAAAGTTCATAGAGGGCAATAGTGGTGACTTGTTGAAAGACAATATACTAATGTTAATTGTATACAAAAAAATGTTTCCTTAATAAGTCTCTCTTCCGAAAGTCGAAGGCTGAGACTATTATTTACCAACACTTATCCTTGAGCTTCTGTTCAAAAAAGCTTATTTAGGCTTGTTACATCTGAGTTTGTAATAAGGACACTACAGACCGGCTGGATCTTAATTGCTGGGAGTAGACATAGAGTCATACGTCACAATCGTAAACAGTAGTGTACAAAAGGATAGACAGTAGTGTACAAAAGGATAGACAGTGGTGTGCCAAAGGATAGACAGTAGTGTGCCAAAGGATAGACAGTGGTGTGCCAAAGGACCACGGTAAGTAACACAACGGACATAGAGGAAGGTTGTAGCACGAGCTTTGAGAATAGTATAGAGAGGCCTTTACATTTCAAATAATGTTAGGGTCGTCTTGTTTTTGAGTCCTATTAATTTAATTTACCTTCGCTATTGAGTACAACAACTCCATTGCATACTGGCATCTTCACTTTAGTTTGGGTATTGGAGGCGGATTCATTGTCAAAGTTGTGTAGGTATATGTTCAGGCTTAACAAGATGAAAAGAAAAGAAAAGGGGAACTTTTTTCATTTTTTCATACGTTTTTTCGCTTTCCTGTAGTATCCTAGTCGGGACTATCACTTTTAGACTGTAGTTACTTTCATTATGCTCAACAGCCAATCGTCCAAGGTCTCTGAGGATTCGTCATACGTCTCACCTATATGAGCTTCTTCGAATTGTTCTGAATGCAGATTTTGAAACTAAAGGAAAAAGATTATCTTTACATGCATGGCTGTCACCACTACCATATACGGTCATCTTCCGAACAAGTCGTAGAGGCGGGACTGACTAGATTCTGTGAGGGTCGGTCTGTTATTGAAAGTAGCTGTATTCAATCTCAAACATTATCTAAATAAGGACTAGCTCTAAGCCCCGGTTCAGAAAGCTTCTCTTTTTTTTTCTTCTTCTTTATTTGGTTTTACCTGAACAAAGAAACTAATTGGCGTAATGTTTCATTAGATGAGTTAGCGATTTTAGTAAAATAAAAAAGCTGAAAAGTGAAAAAAAAAAAAAAAAAAAAAGAGGGAAAGCAAGCGATTGTAAAAGATCACCAAGTTTATGAACAAAATGACAATCTAGACAGTTGCAAAAACTCTGAGCCATGATTTGAAAAACAAAATATACAAAAAAAGCTATAGAGAATAACAAAGAATACGCTTATTGATGTGGATATCGGTACCAATCCTAAGAGAAAGATGTAGGGAAAACGCGTGTATATATGGGTTTAAGAAAATAGGA